>JAEQML010072608.1:0-15409 GCA_016904865.1 Pissodes strobi
ATTAGTTCACACATTCCCCCTCCCTGATAACGTTGGTCCCCAACGTTTTAACCTGACTTATTGGCTTTAAAAGAGAGAAAACCGACCTCAATTCGAGAAGACATACTGTATTGCACCTAATTTTATTATACTTTAATATATATTTCGTCAGTGGACTTGTTCTGGCTTAGATCCACCCATTTCCATTTCATGTAGTAAGTTCTTGTATGGTTTGCCTCGCTCTGTGTGCTAGTTATAGGTACATGTAACAAAAGAAAAATAGTTTTACAAGTTGTACTAACAATGTTATAATCTTATCCTATGTTTTCTTATTTGTGACGTTTTTTGTTGTCTTATTAACAAAATCATAATTTTATAAACCCGGCTGTTTACTAGAGATGTATTATTTCAAAATTTATTTGCTTTTTATGGCCAATAACGTTTTACGTCTTAATATTCATTGTGTTAATAAAGCAACTACGTGACAAACGTATTATTTAAATACGGTTCTGTTTTTAACTTATTATTAGTTATATGATAAAACTCTCTCGATTTGATTTCTTTAAGCTTATTGATCTATTCTACCTTATATCTAGTGCAAACCTATCCGTTTTGAGAACATCTTTTTATACTGGCTTATAATGCCATTTTTTAAAACTAGGTTTTTATGTCTATGGACAATAAGATGCCTTTCATATGATATCTCCTCTATTAAGATTATTAACAGAGGTGACATTAATTCATTGTCTTTATAGCTGTTAGTTTTTTTTTTTTTTGGAAAAGGTCTGTTAGTGCGGTATATCTATAAAGATAATGAATTTTTTTCCTTGGCATTAAAAAAGCAACTCATTTCGGCCCTGTCTAAAAATAAATTACCTATCCTATATTAGCAATATTACGGTATGTTAAACTTATTTCTTTTTAGAATAAATTGCAAATGCCGGTCCTGTCTATATTCTATTTAGCCATTATTCTTTACTTCTTATTTTTAAATCCATTATTTACAAATTTATCAAAACTATATAGTATATAGACTTTCCCGTCTATGTATAAAATATTTGCTAACTATAATAGTTTATTGACCTAGTTATATTTCTTGACCTAACCCAAACTTGCTGACATTGGTATAAAAAATCACTAAATTTATTTTACTTGCTGACTCAATTCAACATGCTAGCTTTAGAAATTATGCAACATATCATATGTCTTTATGAATCTTATTATTTTTTCAAGTTTATCCGCCTTGCAATGCATTCTTGTGCCACTTCGATGAATTAATATTAACAATGCAATGTAAATTAATAGGAAATTATACGTTACGCTTCCGTGGGTCACAGATGGCGACTGCATATGTCATTTTCGCAGATTCCTTCTGTTACGGACTGGTTGGTTTACACAAAGCCTGGTAGATGGTGCCCGTAGTGGTCTTCTTTACAATGCTGTCTGCCGTAGTTCGTAGTGGGTTCTGGGTTCTTTGTTCCTTGAAAGGCGTGGTAAAATGGCGTCGACTTGATTTGCTTCTTCGTGTGTCGGCACTGGATGGGCTAAAGAATACAATCAAATATAAGTCTCGTGAATATGATTTTTGGCAAGATTTGATCTAAGGTTTGTTATTATTGAATTATTTTTTAAATTATCTAATTTGTTGTCTACTGCTGCAGGTATTTCATTCATGTATTATAATTTCTTGTACTATATTTCTTTTTAGAATAAAATCCGAACGCCTCGCCGGTCCTGTATGGACTCGATTGGTGTTTTCCAATGGCTTCTGGCTGGTCCTGGATTGTGACCAATGCGGAATGTTCTCAAGGTAAGGTTATATATACATTATTTACAATTTCTTACTGCTTTGCTATACACTTCTTGGTATCGCTTACATATACATTTTCCCATATATTTATTTTATTCTATGTTTCTTATATTTACTTTCCATATCTTAAGTTTTTCTTACTCAAGGCTTACTTTAAATGTATATAGGCACGCTATGTATATCTATGCTAGCTTTATGTAAATTGTGTAGGACAGAGAAACATTATATTATTATTTATATATCCACGTATGCTTTCACACATTATGTAAATATATTTCTCCATTATTTCACTTTATTAGCTTTACATAAACACTTTTTGCTTATATATTTCCTCACTATGTACGCTTCTTTTTTTCTCAAAAACATCTTCTTCTATATTTCTTCTCAACTTTTCAACTTATGTATGCTTCTTCTATATTCTTCATGCTTTACATAAACATTTCTTGCTTATGTAACATTTCACCTCGGGTACCAAAATATTTGCTTGGCTTCCTTCAACGTCAGCGTAGCTACTTCAGTCCCTATATGCTCAACTTTTCCATGCCTAAATTTTTTGCTGTGATGTTATCTTTTAGACCATCCATCGTTGCAATCTTATTTAGGCCGGAGAACACTTTACTTCATAATCCTTCCTCGTATACACATATATTCCTCCTGTATATACTTTCAATACACAATTTTAATGGCAACTCACATTTACTTGTGCTTTACTGTATATATCTTCACATTTGCCTCACCTATTTAACTTGCATACATAGTTTACTAATTTACTCGCTAATATTCTAGCTTCATTTTTCTTCATAAATCCTATGTTCTATACTATGTTTATTTTTCTATGTAGTTTATTAACTTCCTAAGTGTGTTTATCTATATACTTGTCTTATTTACACTGGCTTATATTATGCAATGTTTGACTATATATTTTCTATGTTTCACTATATATCTTTCTTATTTATATTTTAACCTCCTAAGTGCTTTGTATATATCATTTTCTATGAGCACTTGGGTTTTATATTTACACTATTTACATTTTGAGGCTTCGGGTCTCTCCTAGCTTTTGTGTTTTGTTTTCTTAGTTGCTTAAATTCTTCTTTTACTTGAGTACTTGTTCCATATAATTATATTTTTCCTCTCTTCGTCCTCTTCACTTGTTTCTCCTGCTCGCTCCATGGTTTCATTTAGTTTCTCCTATACAAATCTGTTGTATTGCTCCATATACCTAACTATATTTGTGTTTTCGGTATTGACTTGCACTTTCGCCAAAAATTGGCATTCCCACAACGTAGTTAACTTTTTTTTTGTTTGTTCCAGGTATGAACATAGACCCCTAGATGGCACTTGTGACGTCGACCGCCCGTACTTCGGCCAGCGTCCGTGGATGCAGCACGTGTCTGTACTCTGTCTTTGGTGACGCCGACCGCCTATAGATGGCAGCACTTGGCCGTACCTCAGCGCGTGATTCGAACCAATATGTGCTTAGATTTTATGCAATAGCTAACTGACCTAGCCTGCGTTTATTAAATGTTTAATTATTTAATGATTTACTTGATTTTGATTTTAATTTAAGTTATTACTGTTGTTGTGACGTAGATTCATTAAGATGGCGGCACTAGGCCCAATTAACACTTAATTGCTTTTGTAGATGTGACATAGATGAATTATGAGTGTCACGACGCTCAAATTAAATCACTTGGCAAGCGAGGGTGGCTTATGTTAAAGTTTATTTGGCATAGTGACGTCACTATTTTATTAATAAAGTTTATGTGAGCGGGTTGTCTTTTATTTAGGTATTTGTTCTGATATTTATAAGGTAAGTCTTTTTAAGTTATCACAAATTGCTAAGGCACCTTCACTACTTTTCGAAACTCCCCAAAAACTATCCCTTTACTAGAAGTTCTAATACTTCATAAATTCGACTCTCTCTATACTTTTTAGTAGCCCCCGAATGCCGTATACCTATGCATACGTTCACCCAGGTTAGGTAAGGACCTGACAACCTTATACCTGTGTATAAGTGTTCTCAGTTATGGGGGTTGTGGGATAGAACAGCTAGAAGCGTACGCACCTGTGTGCTGTACGGCAACCAGACTGAGCGGTTTGAGAGACCCAAAAGTCTGATTTACTCGGCGTTTGCCGGCGTATTTATATGTTACAAAATGCTGATGATTGCATCATTAAGGATTAAAGTCGCTCCCGTCGACCGCTCAAATTGTTTATAATTAACAGTGAATGTTTATATAACATTTTTCAAGTTCAAGTTCAAACTTGCGACAGGGTGATATTTAATTAATGATTTTAATTAGTTCACATTATATAAACATTAAAAGCAAACTATAAACAACGCGAGCAATCAACGGGAGCGACTTTCAACCTTAAGCATGCCATGATCATCACTTTTTTAATATAAATACGCTAACAAACCTTCAGTTCGGCAGGCTTTTGGTCTCACCTCCAGCTCCCAGGTTAGTCACTTGACGACTGCCTTCGGGTTCTATCCGCTCTTAAAGTTAGCTATACAGCTGCTTCTTTAGGTTCTACTCCATTATTCCTTCCAAACTTGGTACCGGTTAGTCACTTGACGACTGCTAGGACCAGGAGTTTCACAACCACCATAGTAAAGTCAAGACAAGAAGTTTGTCAGAGTTCTGAGAAAGACAAGTGTCTAAATAGTCAGTTAAAAAGTTTAGTGAAATGTTTTAGTGCTCTTAAATAAAACCCAACTCTTAAGAAAAACTATAATTTATAAGACAGTAAACAAAGACCTATAAACAGTACCTTAAATAGAGAAAACATGCGCACCGTAGTAATCGGGTATAATAGAATCTCATTTTTTCTGACCAATAATCATTGTTATAATTTTATCGTTAATACATTGTTATTGTTATAAACTAAACGTGCTTACTTTATCATCTCTTCTTACCCCACGCAACTCGGTCCCGGCCTACCTCAGTTACCCCCCGGCACGCTAAACAGGGCGTGCCCTCACGAATAGAACATACAATGGTAGATTAAAGGAAGCATTGAGACCCCGTCATTGTACTAATCGCGACGCGGCTATTCTTTAAAAAACGCGCTAACCCCTAAATTATTCGTGACACATGGTGGAGGCGCCGGACACAGAGGAAAGGCGCTAAAAAGAACTAGCGTAAAGTATAGTAGAGTTCATATAAGATAAACTATTATTAAGATTTAAGGTACACCCACTAAAATAAGTTTTAAGAGCTAAACTAAGCTAGTTAAGGGATTATAATTTAAATATGTACGTAAAACAGAAAAAAAATATTAATAATACTCAAAACTAATTTTTAAAAACTTTAATAATAAACATGCGCACCGTAGTAATCGGATTCTGTTACATCGGCTACAAACTAGTGACAATCAAGAGGCAGAAATATCGGTTGGAGCAACATGGAAATTGTTGCCAAACACTATAGCTTCCGAGGGATCCATTCCATTCACGTACAACATCCCATGGCAAGGCAACACAGATGCTTCCACGTCCTTCAAATTCAAATGCCTAGAAAATGGAGAAACTTGTAAAAGACTAAAATATATGGAAGAAATATCAGTAGCTGTAGATACCGAATTAGATAGTCTAATAAACAGCTGGAATATAAAACATTGATAAACTTTTCTTTTTAATAGTCGAGCCCCACATGGAGTACATGACCAAAAGGGTCATTGACCCTGACCACACCCTTCTCTAACCTGAAAACTCAGTCACGCGAAATGTTTCCAAGAAATTCAAACTCATGCATCAAACACCCTTAGATTAGAGTTTTTTCTATGCTCTAGCATTTATCCTCATTCTCTAACAGTCCGAAGATAATGATTATAGGAAATACAACGCTTACCTCTCATTTCGACGTACCTGCCAATATTCCTATATCAGGCAACTTCCTGGTCACATTGAAAAAACTACATTTGGCAGGAACATAAAACCGACCATAAGGTGCAAAAACAAGCACAAATCTTCGTCATTATATCAATTAAAGATATTTTAATATAATTTTTTGATCTAGGCGATACCAGAAACCATACAACACAGCAGCGACTGCGTTTTCACCAGAGGTCAAAAAGGTCGACGATACGACGACTTGACAGAGGACAGGAACGAAAACGAAGCACTATGACCTGGTCCAAAGCAGAACTACTCGGCGAATACTCGCTCAAGTAGAGCTGGGGCAAATCCGATCCGATTCGAAACTACACGATGCAGACACACGAACAAACAGACGATGGTTACTTTCGCTGCAGTTTTCAAAGGGTGCCATATAGCCACCAAGAAGTGAGGGACAAGCCAGAATATTGTAGCGTAAAGTATAAGATACCTTTTAATTATTAATGTTACATATTAGAATAATTGACTGTACGATATTTCATGGAACTAAATCGGTATATTGTGTACAGATAGACATTTTTAAATATAAACCAAGTCAGCATGCTGAATTAGATCAGCGAGCTTAAATAAGTCAACTAAAAGACTATAAAAAGTCAGCAAATTTCCTTTATAAGTCTATACGTAAAACTGAGTCAGATAAAATGCTATTAATATTAAAAATATTAAGTATTATTTGAATATACAGGACCGTATTCAAGTGAGAAAATGTTAGATGTATAAAATGATTTAATAGGATATAATTAATCAATATTTTTTTAAATAACTTCTTTAGACTATTTGGTAGAATTGTAAATATTACTGAGACAATTTATAAAATGATGATATTATGATTATGATAAAGATCAACTTTCATGGGGTGGACGCATCCCATGTAGGCTGAATTACTCAATGCAAGCAAGATATCATTGCACTGCAAGTATCAGTATTTTATAAGGAGTTGATACATTGTGTCTAAACGTGGATTAACCAATAGGCGTATATTGGACAGTCAACGGTAAAGTATAGACATTTCAAATATGCAAAATACTTAGTGGGGAATTCTACATTCTACTTGTTCTCTGTTAATCTAGAATTAGAGTTATAAGCCCTCAAAGACAATTTATAAAAATATGTTTCTTTTTTATTTCATGTACCAAGCAGCAGTGGAGGTCCATACTAGTCTCTCCAGCAGGCTCTCACTTATGATACCCTCATACAGTTTAATGGTATGTCAATGCTAAGACATATAGACTGCAGTGGAGGCTAGAGGGAGTTACTAAGGATCAGCCTGGATCCAGAAAGTAACAAGACCACTGATGGAATTTTATATTGTATAAGCTGTAATATTACATAGTATTAGGTATGCGACAAGTTTTTTCGAATTGAGGTCTTTCTTTTTGAGCTATAGCGGTCGTATTAATGTTGGGGACCAACATTTTAGAGGGCGAGGGCACGTGTAATCTACTAAAATGCATAAGCTACTAAAGAAATATCACCCTGTCGTAAGTTTGAACTTAAACTTGGAGATTGTTATATAAACATAAAAAGCAAACTATAAACAACGCGAGCAATCAACGGGAGCGACTTTCAACCTTAAGCATGCCATGATCATCACTTTTTTAATATAAATACACTAACGAACCTTCAGTTCGGCAGGCTTTAGGTCTCACCTCCAGCTCCCAGGTTAGTCACTTGACGACTGCCTTCGGGTTCTATCCGCTCTTAAAGTTAGCTATACAGCTGCTTCTTTAGGTTCTACTCCATTATTTCTTCCAAACTTGGTACCGGTTAGTCACTTGACGACTGCTAGCACCAGGGGTTTCACAACCACGATAGTAAAGTCAAGACAGGAAGGTTGTCAGAGTTCTGAGAAAGACAAGTGTCTAAATAATCAGTTAAAAAGTTTAGTGACATGATTTAGTGCTCTTAAATAAAACCCAACTCTGAAGAAAAACTATAAATTATAAGACAGTAAACAAAGACTTATAAACAGTACCTCAAATCGAGAAAACATGCGCACCGTAGTAATCGGGTATAATAGAATCTCATTTTTTCTGACCAATAATCATTGTTAAAGTTTTATCGTTAATCCATTGTTATAAACTAAACGTGCTTACTTTATCATCTCTTCTTACCCCACGTAACTCGGTCCCGGCCTACCTCAGTTACCCACCGGCATGCTAAACAAGGCGCGTCCTCACGAATAGAACGGACAGTGGTAGATTAAAGGAAGCATTGAGACCCCGTCATTGTACTAATCGCGACGCGGCTCTTCTCTGAGAAGTTATTCTTTAAAAAACGCGCTAACCCCTAAACCATTCGTGACAATATTATAAACTTCTCGTGCCCCAATCGGACATAATGACCCACGACACATGGATATTCAGTTAAGACTGAATTTTCTCCGATAATTTCACGCTTTTA
Organism: Pissodes strobi; assembly: GCA_016904865.1. NCBI lineage: Eukaryota > Metazoa > Arthropoda > Insecta > Coleoptera > Curculionidae > Pissodes > Pissodes strobi. Next base: position 8,094 of record JAEQML010072608.1, read on the forward strand.
TGGCAGCTTTTTGACGCATTTGTCCCCCAGAAAAATCCAGAATCTGTACACCTGCACAAGTTCACTTGTGAGGTTACGCAATTGCCCCCAATTTTCGACGAAAACACATTTCCAGTTAAAACACAATACCGTTCTTTAATAAATTTATTATAAAATAGCGATGAACAACTCAAACCAAACCTCAACCGAAAAGACATCCGTGTTTTAGTAATCTGGTACAGTGTAAATTGATAAAGTCTTTGACCAAAAGACATTATTATTTTACCGAAGTACCTATCCTTTATTATCTCTTCTCACTTGTGACATAGATCGATCCCTAATCTGGGCTACATAACCTGCACGCCAGCCAAGGCGCCAGATCATAGAGTTTGCATATTACTTATAACATTTATATTTTTGTACATACCTTTACTGGTATACCTAGATGTAATAAATCTTTTGCTTCGATTGTGGCCATGTCCTGTATAGTCCATTTAGAGCATAATTGTTACAAATATTACATAGCATAAAGTAGGTCCTCAGAGTCAACTCTCAACTTAAATTTTTTATTGTCGAGATCACGTTTTGCGATTACCCAATTGATTTATAAATATGGCCACCCTGCGTATAGGCCAGATTTAAAGCTAAGGCGTTGAGAATCGTTATCAACTAAACTCTCTAAATATACTCTTGCTTCGAAGTTCCCCCTTAATATTTATTTATGCTTTGAAGCTTTTGGGCATTTAGCAATCTCACCATCTAAAGCAGACAAGGTCTGTAGAAAATCGAGGAAAGGAACCAGGAAAATATTTTAATACTTCTTATCGAGCGCCATTGAATACCTGTGTGAATTAACTGATATTCGCTACTATTAAAAATTAAAATTATAGTTTATGAAAATGTAAAGTTAATACCTGCAATACTTCGTCTTGTAATGTTGCCTTCTTAGATAGTGCATAATATATTTTAATAAGTCACTGCAATTGCCTTTAAAATGATTAATTTGTACCTACATACATAATGATACATATTTTTATAGTGATGTACAAATTAATTTGCCTTAAATACACCAATTTCGCGAAAAATGTATGGCATCGGCAACACTGCATACGGCTGGGCTGCTTTCTCTAACCATGTTCGAGAAAGACGCCACTAAAAATCGCCGGATCCTCTGACAGTTGACTAATTTTTCGCATGGCCCTCCGCTCGCTTCGCTCGCTACGGGGCTCAAGAAAAGGAAACTAACCAAGTGCTAACCCAAGCCATACCCAAGACATATCCAAAATCAAGAAAAAAACTGTTCACTGTTCAGAAACATAACGTAAAAAAAATAAAAAAACGGGATTTGAACACGGGCCGCCGAATTGAGACCTAACCATCTAGACCCTTCGACCACGAGAGCTCTTGCGACAAACTGATTGCATCACGAAGACATGACGCGAGCCGAGGATTCGGCGATTTTTAGTGGCGTTTGTTCGAGAATCCTAAGAGATTACTAGAGTGTTCACGATGTTCAAGTAATCATCACTAATATATGCATGATTGATACATTCTTAAGCGTGCGCCACACGGTGTGTCAAACATTGGGATCAACGTTAGTTACAATGTTGGAGCCAAGCTAGGACTCAAAATCAGCAACTAACATTTGGCAAATTGCTTCTTTTTTTTTTTTTTTTATGGCATTGGCACACACACTAAAGGGAGATCCTATGGCGCTCGACGAGCGGTGTGTGTGCGAAGATGTTGATTGACACGGTTCTTGAATATTTGTAGGTTGTAATTAGTGGGAAACAGATGTCCTGGAAGTGAGTTCCACAATGATGCAGTGCGCCAGACAAAGGAGTTCTGGTAAAGCGATGTTCTAGGTGTTTCTAGTTGTACGACGAACTGGTGCGCTCCTGCCGTCTGTCGGGACTGTCTGACAGGAGTTGCCAGGGGCGGGATTATGCGGGCCAAATCCTGGGAACATCTGCCGTGAAAGTATCTGTAAAACAGAGACATCTCGGCCACATGTCTGCGATGTTCCAGACTATCCAGATTCCGGGTCAACTCCGGATCGCCGACGAGACGCACAGCCCTCTTCTGAATGGAATCCAGCAGCTTTAGGGTATGCTTTGGTGCGGCACCCCAGATATGTGAGCAATATTCTAAGCACGGTCTTATTTGCGCTTTGTACAGCAAGAGCAACTGCTGCGGTGTATAGAGTTTTTTGTTGCGAAATAGCGCACCAAGCTTCTGGGAGGCTGATTTTGCGATGTTAGCAACATGGTCATGCCATGACATATTGCTGTTGACCGAGACACCCAGCAGCCCGATTGACGAGGATGAAGGAATGGTCGATCCTGCCATAATGATGTCAGGGCCCGCTGTATTGGCCCTCTTAGTAAACGTTGCTGCTTGGGTCTTTGCTGCATTGAACTGGACCAAATTTCGGTCGCCCCAAGTTTGAACTTTCTCCAGGTCTTGATTAATTGCTGTAATCTGCTCCTGTCTGCGGTGATGAGTCTCAGTCGCTGGTAAGGGTTTTTCTGATCTAAAGTGGGAGACAAGGGTACTGTCATCTGCAAAACTGTAAACAGGATTATTCGTTTCGATCAGCAGGTCATTAATATAGATGAGGAACAGAGTTGGTGAAAGTATTGCGCCCTGAGGCACGCCCGCGTTGATGGTGAATGTGTCCGAGATGTGTCCATCGACTGCAACGTGTAGGGATCGGGTCTTAAGGAAACTGGCCAGCCAGCTGCAGAGAGAGGCGGGCAGTCCCAAGGACGGCAGTTTGTTGAGCAGTCCGTCATGCCAAACTCTGTCGAATGCCTTTGAAATATCCAACGCAATCGCTCGAGACTCTCCGTAGTTTTCAATTGCCCTACTCCATATATGAGTGACATAGGCCAATATATCTCCTGTCGATCTCTCTTTGCGAAAGCCGTATTGATTATCGCTGATTATTCTGTTGCTCTCGAGGTACTTGAGTAGTTGCTGGTTGACTACACGTTCCATGACTTTGGAGATTATTGGAAGCAAGGCAATTGGGCGATAATTTGAGGGCGTGGTTTTCTTGCCTTTTTTTGGAACAGGTTGCACTCGAGCGACTTTCCAAGAGGATGGGTAAATCCCTTTTCTGTAAGAAAGAGAAAAAAGCCTGGAAAAAACGGGTGTTAGTTCGTTGGCGCAGTTCTTTAGCACGATGGCAGGTATTCCGTCCGGTCCTGATGCCTTTTGCGTATCTAGTTCTTTAAGGATTTTGCGAATATCACGGTGAGAAAACTTGACTTCTGCCATGGTAGTGTTGATGTTCGGTATAGTGGGGAGAGTCTTGCCTTGGGGCACATCTAAGGTAGAGTGCGATGAAAACATTTTGGCGAGCATGTTTGCTTTTTCCTTGGCTGTAGTCGCCGTGATGCCACGTTCGTCCGTCAAAGGTGGGAGAGACGTTTTTGTAAAGTTGTTACTTACTGCCTTTGCTACCGACCAGAAATTCCTGGAACCACTGGGGCATTGCAAAAGTTTATTCCTGATCCTTTGATTGCGTTTGTCCTTAGTTTCGTCGATCACACGCTTGCACTCGTTTCTCGCTTCGATAAAATAATTGCGATTTTCAGCGGTCTGATTTTGCTGCCAGTACTTATAGGCTTGCTGTTTCCCTCCTACAGCTCTCTCGCATCTTTTGTCGAACCAGGGCTTTCCTTTTGATGGTAACTTGATGGAATTTAGGATGTATGCTTCCATTCCTGAGGAGATTACTTGCATGATCTCTTCGCAGCAGTCTGACGGGTCGTCAGTGGCAAAGCAGACGTCGAGCCAAGGAAAATCTAGATAGAACTGCCTTAGATCGTCCCAGTTTGCAGAATTGTAATGCCAGATTTTGCGAGGCAATGGTGGATCCTTCTGTATGAGTGGCAATTCACAAACCGTTGTAATAAGTTTGTGGTCGGAGGTACCTAATGGCGGACCAACTGTAACCTTGTACTGGTCAGGATTGGTGGTCAGAAAAAGATCCAGGAGGGCGGCGAATTCGCCCCTGAGATTCGAGTTGGTTCGTCTACAAGTTGAGTAAGCCCGCAGCTGATGGCAAATGCTTCAGCTTCTCTACCTTCGTTGTCGGTCTTGTTGTGATGTTTGAGCCAGTTGGTGTTGTGGGCATTGAAGTCTCCCAGAACGATTATTTCTGAACTGGGGTGATCGACCTGTATTGAGTCAAAAGTGGTAGCTAGTGTTGAGAAAAAGCTTTGGTAGGTTCTATCGCTCGGAGGGCGATAGAGACAACATATAAACTTGGTTAATCCCTTGGCGGTGAACTTGAGCCACATGACGTCAAGGTTGTTCGGTTCGAGTGTTTCCTCGCGGTGACATGAAAGGTCGCTTCGGACAAAAAGGCATATTCCGAACTTATATCTAAATCGGGTATGTAAGTCGTAGCCAGGATAGAGGTAGTTCACTGTTGTTGTTGTAGAACATACTTGTGTTTCTGTAAAGGCTAATATGTGTGGTCTATTTGCTTGTAGATGTTGGTGTACCGAATTTATGTTTGTATTTAGGCCTCTTATGTTGCAGAAATTAATTCTAAATTGGTTCGGTATCTTTGCTGTCTGTGAAATGCGGAATGAAGGGCTCCCAGGGCCACCCAGCGCCCGGAGATCCGAATGGCCGGGGAGTTTACTTCCAGAATATTTTGATCCTGGAAGCACCATCATGTCCATATATACCTACTGTGGAACCCGGGACCACCAGCGCGGAAGCGGAACGTGATTTGGGAAAACCACTTAGCGCTTCCCAATTCTGGTGGGGTGGTCTTTCACCGGACGATGCGAGTAGGCTTATGCATCTACCACCTAGGGCCGCTTCCACTCGAAGCATCGGCCTCAGACTCATTCCTTTGGCGGTCCCTAGTCTGACAGGAGTAAAAATGGGGTTTGTTGGATCACTCCCCAGTGATCAGCTCTAGACTTTGTACTTTGGTGTTCTCCAGCCTGGAGGAGGACGATGGGATTTGATGGGCCACATCCCGTGGCAACTCGGAATGGTGGGGGCGTCACTCCCCGTAATCAAACTGCTCTCACCAGTTTGACGTTCCTGCCAGCCAATACAATGCAGCCCCGCTTGTCACAAACTGTCATTGATCGGCTCCAGACTTTGTACTTTGGTGTTCTCCAGCCTGGGGGAGGACGATGGGATTTGATGCGCCACATCCCATGGCAACTCGGAATGGCGGGGGCGTCACTCCCCGTAATCAAACTCCTCTCACCAGTCTGACGTTCCTGCCAGCCAATACAATGCAGCCCCTTTTGTCACAAACTGTCATTGATCAGCTCCAGACTTTGCTGCCACACGTTCGGAACTACTTGCCATATTCACGTCCATTTTGTGCAGGTTTCAGTTGTGCCGGTTCAATTTTGATGCTTTCATCTGTGGTCCTGACCTTTTTGAACTGCGCCTTTTCCTTTTTAAAAATATTTGATATTTGCCTCTATTTCGGATTGTCTTGGACTTGTTAAAAAAAAAGAAAATGGCATTGCTGCTGGCATCGCGGATTTTATCTTGTACAAAATTAGTGTCACAACAAAAAAATAATATTTTATACACGCTGCAAATAAGAAAGCAAACTAAAACTATCGATAATGAAATTAAACTTTCGATAGACATGAAACACCTATGTAGCCGTTCATCGAATTGTGATGATAGCCGAGGGCTAGCACATGATTTAGTTTAACTTTGTGTCAACAATTTGTCAAAAAAAAACAAAGATTGTTTTTAATTATTTCAAAAATAAATTAGGATTGAACTAGCTCACCAATAATTAAAATAAATTAAGTTTCGAATTAAATCGCCAAAAGAGAACGTTCAAATAAAATAATAATTTTATTTTATTAAACACAATCTAAATTGAAATCTAACTTTAAAGAGGTAATGTCAGAATCGCGTCAAAAGGTTAATCATTTTGCCTAAGAAAAGTGTACGACAAATGCACCTATCACAAGCCTGATTAAAATAAAATAACTTACCATTGGAATATATTCCAAATAAACGGCATGGTGTTTAACGTCACAAGATTCGAGATCCGATTTTAATCAAGGTTGACTTATACTTTTGGGTTTCTTCGACTACATGATATCACGCGACTAGAAAACTAACTTCAACACAAGTTGCACGCTTCAAAAACAAGTCCCCCCAAACTTTGTTCTAAAAGGATAACCATTGGCCACGGGGCGTTTCTAGTAAGAAAATTCCCAGAACAAAGCCAATTGAAACGAAATGCGAAAAACCATGTTCTCCAATTTTATTTACTTTAATGTGGTCTAGATTGGAATTTAAAAAACGTGTAGGAGTAAATTTTAATGGGGTAATTAAGTTTGGAATGTAAAAAGCATGTACCTAATTTTAATCGGATCATTAAAAATTAAAATTTGGAACACTCGGCGGGCTGGAATTTACAAAACATGTTAAAACGCCAATTGCCTTATTATTATTTGCGGCAAAATTTTAAGTGTCCTTAGTAATAACATTTAATTGCTGCAGGTGCAAAATCCAGATTTTTCTAGGAGAAAACAAGTAAAAAAAGTGGGTATAAAAGCGAAAAATTCTCTGGGAAAAAGTTAGTCTTAACATAATCTTCACGCGTAGAACGTTATACGGTCCGAATGGGACTCGGGAAATTTTTAATATAAATTTAATTTACAAGTATGTACTAGAGGCTCGTGGAAGTTAAATATGTAATTAAGTAAATTCATTTCGTCGGCTCGAAAAATAACGTAAAGAAACACTGTCTGAAATTCGTCACTCGTCGAGGAAGAAGGTGGTCAAAAAGCGATTAAGGCTAGGAAAGCAGGTTCCGGAATAACATTAAGTTCTAAACAGTAAGTTTAGTTTTAAATCATAATGCTTAGGGTGCCTGTATATTTGGAAACATTTATTGTTGTATGTATTCGAGAATTTAATGAGTATCCCATTAAAACAATTCAGTGCTAGCCTCACTCTGTATTTTATTTAGTAGGAAATGTAGAATTTGTTTTACCATAATCTATGAATGAATTTAAGCTGCATGGAATGTTTGATACAAAATAAATCACTGCGGATAAGTATTAATGCTAATGAATTTTCTTTTTATTAATCCGTAATTGATTGACTGGCTAGCCTTTAAATATCATGTTCTCAGATAGAATTTAAGCTCCAAGGAAAGTTGATACAAAGTAAAATCACAGCGATTAAGTGGTAATGCCAATGACGTTTTTTTTTATTGTGCCATAACTGATTGTCTGGCGAACTTTAAATCCTAGGTCATATCAGAAAATACGTGACTAAATTTGAGCCAACCACTAACTAAATAAGAAAATGCTCCC
>JAEQML010072609.1:0-15408 GCA_016904865.1 Pissodes strobi
ATCTAATTTCTGAAATAGGGAGTGTTTTCTTGATACCCTACACCACCCAAATAATTGAAGCGTAAATGCAATTAGCTGATTTTCCAAACCTTACTTTATCGTTTTCGTTTAGATTACGTTTAGATAATCTGTGGTTTTAACTATTTATTGTGGGGACGTGAAAGAACTTATTTGATTGGAAAATGTTATTTCTAAAAATTGTATTAAAAAGTAAATAGTTTCATGAATAAATAGGTAGGTACCAGGAATCCACAAATTTATCCCCATATAGTTTATTTTCAAAAAGTATTAAATAAATGGATTTAAATATCCGTGTTACAATGTATCCATATTAAATTAATTTTTTCTATGCAAATATACCTAATTTAATAATTTTTTGTTGTTTAAAAGTAGTAGTAATTTTTTTCTCTGTTCTAATAAAACATAAATAATGTAATGGAATTTATAATACATCTTTCGAATATATATACCCATGTTGCATGTATATTAAAAATAAGGTCACTCAAGTTAAGAAATTTGAAATTTAATACGTACATAACCTACCTATACATTATTTGTATAGTCCTAATCGAATCACATAATAGGTAAATATCAGGTAATTTAAATCGTAATTACATAATTAGGTTATGTCAATAGCTTATCAATTATATTTGCTTAGTTTTTGTTCTTAATTTCACATTTTTCATATAACTATCCAAACAATATATAGTAATATTATAGGCAGAAATGAGCTAAATGCATTTCGGAAAGAAATAGTGTTATCTATGCTAGTGTGAGAGAGAGAAAGAGCGACCGACATTTATACGACGCGGTCGCCCTGTGACGTATACTCCTGCCGATAGCGGGGTTTGAGGTGAGAGGAAGTGTAAGGCAACCTCTTGTGTTTACGGATTTTGCGGTGAGCTCTCGGCCAGTTGCGGTATATTTACTTGCATGTTTTACGTGTTTATAGCAACGTTTTTCTTTGTAAATAAAATACTTTAAAAGTGATAGGGCTTGTAACAAATCAGGTGTGCGTTGTATAGTTGTACTTTTCCTGAGATTATCAATGGTTACGGACTGATTACAAGCGATTACAAAATAATTATAGAGGATTTACAAGGAATTACGATAGGATTCCAGAAAAGTGTCGATGTACAAATTTTTGGCTGGTAGTTAACCTATGACAGACTAAAGACCTGCATGTCATATATATACTTTTTGTATTTCGGAGGTGTATAAATTATACTTTGTATACATTTTTGAATCCTACACATTCTGTACAGAAATTATATGATACTTCGTTATTTATCCGTAGTTACTAGGCTTATCGAGTATCGAGAGATTAGATTTTAATTTAAATTATAACCTTAATTATAATGCATAGGTAACTGCACATATCCCAACATATATCCGCTTACCTACTACACATGTATTTTTGATGTGTAAACATCTTACGCGGTGGTATGAGGGTAATCTTGGCAAATGGAACGGAAATGTGTAAACCGATTGTGACATTATAAGCCGTCGCATTGAGGAGCAAGCTAATCCAGGACGGTCGTGAAGGATTTTTATACAATTTTGACATTTAAAATCGGATTTAAACGGATTTTAGACGATAAAAAAAGCATATTTTAAATTAAACGAAGCGTCAAAAGTATTATTCAGATGCCCAGGCTTTTAGAACAATATTCAGTCATTGCCCCCTTCTACAATTTGCAAAGTTTGTTTTTTTAATGGACGGTTGAATTTAATAGTTATTTGTGTATTTAGAGCGCAAAGTAACGGATTGCCGCTTGAGAAAGAATGTTAATTTGCGACGCGTAGCGGAGCTCAGTAATCTTTCGAAAACGGCAATCTTACTTTGCGCTCGAAAAACACACAGAACTTTTCCTACAGCCGGATTTTTTAAAGTTAAATGCACATTTTTCTCTATACTTATTCTGAAATTTGCAAAAGACTGTCAGTTTTGACATATTGTATTCGGGCTTCGGGCATATTTAGAACAGGAGTGCCAGCAACAAACTGTAACAAACTCATGACTGTCATTTATTTATCTTCGGTTTCCATGACCATTCATAGCACACTCGACGGAAAAAGTGAGAATTTTCTTTTCCATGTTCGCGCTAGAGCGCAAAATAAGGATCCACGGCATTCGTCGATTTTGCGATTTCATTTCAATTTAGTAATTAGATATTTTGCGCTCGGCTGTAGAAAAAATTAATTTTCGCTTCAAAAGCTACGACAAATTTGTCCGAAGCCACGTCTATTGTCCCAAAAAAGTCCAAAGTTTTTTTATACAATTTTGCCATTTAAAATCGTTTTTAAACGGATTTTAGACGATAAAAAAGCATATTATTATTTTAAATTAAACGGACTGTCAAAAGTATTATTCAGATGCCCAGACGTTTAAAACAATATTGAGTCATAGCCCTTTTCTAAAATTTGCAAAATTTGGTTATTGACTTTCCCAAATCAAGGGATGTCGGCCCAAGATGAGTAGCTAGTAAAAGATTAAGCTATGTAGATTTTCGTGTCGAATTTGTGCGTCTCCGAAGCTGCCAGTAAGTATTATTAAAAATCCTAACTAATATTATATATGCGAATGCGTTTGTTTGTTTGTTTCTTACGCTTTCACGCATATTCCGATCATCATGAAATTTTGTAGAGATATTTTTAGAGTATAGTAAAGTACATAGGACACTTCACACTAGCTTTCACCCGCGGCTTCGCTCCTCTTGATTTTTACGGTTAGTTTTAATCCTACCTTTTAATTCTTTGAGGTTATATTTGTAAAAAGTTTTTTTTTTATTTTGAACATGCCTTAGGTTAGTTTCTATCCGTTGCGCCCCTGTAGCGAGCGAAGCGAGCGGAGGGCTATGCGTGAAGTGTAATATTAGACACTCTAATGTAAACGTTACAAATATAACGTACGTCGGGCGGTATCTGTGATCGGAATGTGTTTTGCAGGCTGCGTGTAACCGTTAGTGTAAACCGTGTTCTTTCTAACGCCAGGCAACCACTTCCAAATAAGTGGTTGCCTATATTCAGGTGTCACGCGGCCTAAGATGTCATTAGATTTTCATGTCGATGATCTCGATATAGGATATGTTTACTTACACATCAGTGTCTCGAGTACTAGCAGACTCGCTCAATTTTTTTTATTCACATTTTTCCAAAAAAAATATTCTCTCTATTAAATACCCACTACCTCTGGGACTAATTTTATTAATTTGGTATCACATGATTCATATTTTTATTTTATAAAAACGCTTTTCATTCCACAACTTCAACTGAATTAAAGTTTTTGATGATAAAAAATTGCTTTTGTCGAACTTTTGGTCCAATTTCCTTTCAAATATACATTACCTCTTAACCCATAAAAACTGATTATGAATCCACCAAAAATTCTAAATTATTTATTGGTTCAATTATTTGAACACACTGTATAAGTAATGGATACACACTTTCGTCTATGCTACATATTATTATTACTTAAAAAGAAAAAATAAAGAAAAATTTATTTATTTATTTATTTATTTATTTCTTACAGTATCAACAGCAATGATTGCCAATTACAGATATCAAACTTAATACATAGCAGATACAATAGTACATCAAAAAACAATATAAAAACACTCAATAGCAAGAACAAACAATATTTAACTTATAAGTACAAATGTAACAATATATAACTAAAAAAACTTACCACAAAAAGTTAAAACGACAGTCATTCAAATCACAGTTCTACGGTAACATTGCAGATTGCTGTTCATAAAGCCTATTAGTAATCATAATTTTGAATTGATTCAGAGGAACTTGGTAGATATCAATATCAGAGGCATATTTATTGAATAAAGAGCACATTTTATATATAGGTGAAGCCTTAAAGGTATTAGTGCGAGGGAAATCCAGGTAGAAACAATTTCTTGATCTAGTACTTCCGGCGCCAAATGAAAATTTAATTTCAGATAAAGTCTTGGGACAGTCCACCTTATTACTAATAATCTTAAAAAGAAATATCAGACATGTTTTTACCCTTCTGTTTTCCATAGATAAACACTCAAACATATGAAGCAGAGTCCAATTATCAAAGCCTCTTTCTGGGTAGTAACCAAACCTTTTAAAATATAAGTATTTTAGAAACTTTCTTTGTATACGTTCAATACAGTTAACCCAAGTATCATATTGTGGGGACCATATAACAGATCCATATTCTAGTTTTGGCAACACGAGACTTTCAAACAACCTAACACATACACGTAGGCTAAAATTCTTTGTTGTCCTAATAACATACCCCAAGATACCATGTGCTTCCTTAACCCTAGCAGCAATATGATCAGAAAATGCTAAACCAGCGTCAAACATTACCCCCAGGTCCTTATGGTTAGAGGCAGCACACAGAGGCAAACCATCAACACTGTATACATGTCTATGAACATTCTTGTTCAGTGTAAAACTCATGGAGGCGCATTTCTGTGTATTGAGAGCAAACCCATTTTCCGCACACCACTTAACCACCCTATTAAGATCATCCTGTAAGAGTTCGCACCCGCTGCCAGGGCCATCAATTTCCAAGAACATTTTAAAGTCATCAGCAAACAAAAGGGCAGTAGAATACTTGCATGACCTGCACATGTCATTTATTGCCGCAACAAAAAGTAATGGTCCCAGATTTGACCCTTGAGGAACACCTGAATGACTAGGATAAGGATTCGACCTAAAGCCACTAATTTCTACAATATTTTGCCTCTGCGACAAGTAGGACATCAACAACATAGTGAGAGCCGGTGCTACATTCATTCGCTGAAGGGCCTTAACCACTACAGTATGCTTAACCCTGTCAAAAGCCTTCTGGAAGTCGGTAAATATAACATCAACTTGAGACTTGTTGTTTAGTGAAGTATGGATGTACTGAGAGAAAATCACTAAGTTCGTCATAGTAGATTTTTGGGGTAGGAAACCATGCTGCTGCTCAGAGATATGATGTCTAATATCCTCGTACAGTCTATTGAAAAGAACAATTTCAAACACCTTGGAAATAGAATTAAGAATGGAAATTGGTCTATAGTTTACCACCTCCCGCTTTAAACCACCCTTAAAAACGGGAATTATTTTACTAACCTTCCATTCACTGGGGAAGGTTGATGTCTTAAGACAAAGATCAAATATAAACGTCAATGGTCGGGTTAGTAGGTCACCACAGCCCTTCAAAATATATCCCGGAACACCATCAAAGCCAATAGCCCTATTTCCCTTTAACCCATTTAGTGCACTGAAAACATCACTTTCCAAAATGGGGTCGTAGCAAAAATAATCAAAACAAACATTGGGCTTCCAAGGAAGAGATTCAGGATTAGAAAAAACATCACCAAAGTAGGCAGCAAAATTGAAAACAATATCTTGACAACTCCTTGATTTTGTTCAGGAAATTGGTTTCCTACTCGGGAAATATCTACATTCAAACACATCCACAAACATTCGACTATAACATGCATGCAAATACATATTTACATTATCTATATATTTGTGTTACTCAAACAAATGTATATTTTAATCTTGGAACTTTGTAGTTCCAAGTAGCAATTAGTGCAACACAACATTAAAAATTAATTTAAATTACACCATAATATCCCAAGCATCAACTTCTCTTTAATGAAACACGCTATTCATTTTAAAAATATCTCACCGCGTGACATCATGCGCGAAATCGGACGACTCTTAAGACACTTTAGTATAACAAGCGTCTAGCGATAGGGCCAAATTCGATGCGATACCGTACATGCGTAATATGGCCGAAATATCGGAATTATCCATATTTTTACGTTCTAGCAAAACTCTTTCAACGCCTCGGTAGTGTAGTAGGCAGCAATTTTGTCTGTCATTTTGGGTTAGCTTGGGTTAGTTTTGGTTAGTTCTTGTTGATTGCGCCCCCGAAGCGATCTGAGGGCCATGCATAGCCATAATAATACTAATTATTCTTGTTTCGCCATTGCGCATGCACGGTATCGCATTGAAAATTTGACCATAGATAAAACACTAAAAAAATTTACCCTATTGATAGACGCTTGTCTTTGGCTATCATCAACGGGTCTTAGAGATGTTAACGCTTAACAGCGCTAACTGCCAAGATAGCGTAATTTGCTAAGTGCCGATGAACATAGCCTTTAGTATATAAGACGTTGCCCGGACCACATCACAGGGCTTCAGAGTTGCACGCACATCACTTTGTTGACAAACACATGCGTTGTTTATGTTTACATTTGTATTTTTACAAATTCACATTTTAAAAAGAAACAACTGAAAAAAAATAAGAAACATCGACGGGACTCGAACCCGGGCTGCCGTATCACAAGCACAGTATTTAACCACTGCGCTACGAGACCAGTTGAAAGGACTTCGCTGGACCATAAAGATATGGTGTTTGTCAAAAATGTGATGCGCGCGCAACTCTAGAGTCCTGTGATGTGGTCCGGGCAACGTCTTGTCTTTAATATCATATCTTGTTTAGTTCTTTAATGCATAATGCCTAGTATCCAGCTCAGCTTACAACCGTATGCACCGTTTATTAATGTTCAAGCTTAATTCTAGCGATGGGATGCATCGAATAATTGTTTTATGGTAGTGGCACACACACTAAAGGGAGATCCTATGGCGCTCGACGAGCGGTGTGTGTGCTAAGATTTTGATTGACACGATTCTTGAATAGTTGTAGATTGCAATTAGGGGGGGGGACATATGTCCTGGGAGTGAGTTCCACAGTAATGCAGTGCGCCAGACAAACGAGTTCTTGTAAAGCGATGTACTAGGTGTATCCAGATGTGCGACGAACTGGTGCGTTCTTGCCGTCTGTCGTGACTGTCTGACAGGCGTTGCCAGGGGCGGGGTGAGGCGAGCCAAATTCTCGGAACATCTGCCGTGAAAGTATCTGTAAAACAGGGACATCTCGGCAACATATCTGCGGTGTTCCAGACTATCCAGATTCCGGGTCAACTCCGGGTCGCCGATGAGATGCACAGCTCTCTTCGGATGGAATCCAGCAGCTTTAGGGCGTGCTTTCGTGCGGCACCCCAGAAGTGTGAGCAATATTCTAAACACGGTCTTATTTGCGGTTTGTAGAGCAAGAACAACTGCTCCGGTGTATACAGTTTTTTGTTGTGAAATAGCGCACCAAGCTTCTGGGAGGCTAATTTTGCGATGTTAGTAACGTGGTCATGCCAGGACATATTGCTGTTGACCGAGACACCCAGTAGCCTGATTGACAATGAAGGAATGGCCGATCCTGCCATAATGATGTCAGGGCCCGCCGTATTGGCCCTCTTGGTAAACGTGGCTACTTGGGTCTTTGCTGCATTGAACTGCACCAAATTTCTGTTGCCCCAAGTTTGAACTTTCTCCAGGCTTGATTAATTCCTGTAATCTGCTCCTGTCTGCGGTAATAAGTCCCATTCGCTGGTAAAGGTTTTTCTGATTTAAATTGGGAGGCAAGTGTACTGTCATCTGCAAAATTTTAAACAGGATTATTCGTTTCGGTCAGCAGGTCACTAATATAGATGAGGAACAGAGTTGGTAAAAGTATTGCTTCCTGAGGCACGCCCGCGTTAATGGTAAATGTGTCTGATATGGACCCATCAACTGCAACGAGATCGGTTCTTAAGGAAACTGGTAAGCCAGTTGCAAAGAGAGGCTGGCAGTCCGTAGGACGGCAGTTTGTTGAGCAATCCGTCATGCCAAACTCTGTCGAATGCATTCAAAATATCCAACGCAATCGCTTGAGACTCTCCGTAGTTCTCAATTATTGCCCCACTCCATATATGAGTGACATAGGCCAATATATCTTCTGTCGATCTTTTTTTGCGAAAGACGTATTGATTATCGCTGATTATTCTGTTGTTCCCGAGGTACTTGAGTCGTTGCTGTTCGACTACACGTTCCATGACTTTGGAGATTATGGGAAGCAAGGCAATTGGGCGATAGGTTGAGGACGTGGTTTTCTTGCCTTTTGAAGTGAAAGTTCTTAACGCGCGCCTGGAGTAAAATTTGAAGGTCGCGACACACGGCGGATGATACACGGCGGGCGAGCTGGCAGGGAACGAAAAACGGTCTCGGACATTTATTGTGATATCTTTGTCAGTTTACAAGATAAAAATATGGGATTTACTCTATTACCTTGTCAAGATATAAGCGAAACTTTTATGGAGAATATTTTTGTTTCATTTAGGCCTTCCTTTTTGTTAACTAAGTGATATATTTAAAAAAAAAACTACTTTTTAACTAAATCCGTTAAGATATGTATAAGGCTAGGGCGTTTAATTATTGTGATATATTTGTTAGTTCACAAGATAAAAATATGGGGTTTGCTCTATTACCTTTGTCAAGACATAAGCCAAACTTTTAAGAAGAATAGTTTATTTCATTTAGGCCTTCTCTTTTTGTTAATTGAGTGGTATATTTAAAAAAAAACATACTTTTTAACCAAATCCGAGGCTAGGGCGTTTAAGTTTAATAAGTTTCACTTCTGATATGCGCACATAGTACACACGCTTTTTTTGGAACAGGTTGCACTCGAGCGACTTTCCAAGAAGATGGGTAAATCCCTTTTCGGTAAGACAGAGAATAAAGTCTGGAAAAAACGGGTTTTAGTTCGTTGGCGCATTAACATCGAATAAAACTTCGATTTTTTATTCTGCGTTAGTGGATATCGTTGAAGTATAGACATCTTGTAGGTTTATCTACCTATTTTTATAAAGCTTTGCTCAAACCCTAGTATATGGAAGTTATATTTACCCACTCTATTAATAGTGTCAATAATTCTAGTAAGAGATTCAGAAATATATCTATTCTACATACAAACAAAACAGCAATATTAAGATTTATACTCAGTTGAAGGTACTTTACAAAGATTTTGTATTGAGATACTGTCTATTTCTGATAGTTGAATTCATCACATTAAATTTGTTTCTAGCAGTGAACTATACAATATATGCTAAATTAACAATTTTGCAACTTAAAAAACAGACTTCATTGCACCTTTTTCTTGGAGACATTCTTATTGCAACTACTCACAAATTTACAGTTATTAGGCGATGAAATAATAATGTCTCAACAGCTGGATGAAGTTTTGAAGCCTATGGCCGCTGTGATTGAATGAAACTGTCAATAATTCTCCCTTTATAACGTACTACCTGTACCCTATAAATATTTATCTATGACCTGTACCACCCACCCTGCTGTCGCCGACTATAGTTTCTTTTAACACTTGGAGGGTGTATTAGTAAATATGTCTAACTGTAAGACTCCTCGGTTCATCTGTGGGGACTTTAATTGTGATTTTAGTAGTAAAAATTGTCAATGTGCTCAGCTCATATAGTCTAACATAATCATTATTCGACGATTTCGTGGCCCTCCTACACTTTGATTGACAATGTCTTCTCAGATGTTCTAATCGCGCGAACCAAAAATATATACATAATTGCAGGTGTGTTTTATATTCCTATCGTGAACAAGAGATATTTTTCACAAGTAAACAAGGCATTTTTTAAACATCTGATTTCTGAAGAGCACTGGTTAATTGATCTGCAAGATACCTACTGATGTAGATGTCCGTCGCCTTATAAAAGCCCATACAAAACTTTGCATGTACCAAAAAAAAACTGTAACTCTCTCGTTACCCCTACTCAATTCAAATAATATTAGTAAAACTGCATGTGATATCAACTCTCACTCTACGCGAAACAAAAAAATAAATTATTCCAACGCAAATTTCATATGATGGTACTGAAGTCCAGGAGGGCAGGCTGAGATAGCAAATATTTTTAGTGCATTTCTTGTTGAATCTATGACTAAGTTGACATGATCCAAACAGTACACAATTGTAAAATCGACGCCAAAGAAAAATTCTATGGTGCTGATGAGGTTTCCTGTAGTCTGATTGGTGAATGTACTGAAGAAATAAGTACTCCATTAACCTACATGATACTTCTCGTCTGAAATGATGTAGCGCTGGTTGAGAACTATATACCTATTGCTATATTATTAGTTTTTCCAATTATATCTTTCTACTAAAAATATTGAATAACTAATGAAAAAGTCGAGTCAGTTGGATTTTTTGACCTTACAAAAGCCTTCGACGCTATCAATTATCAGATATTTCTATTATGGTATAAGAGAATCCGCCCAGAACTGGATTAAATTTTAACTTTCCGGTAGAACTCAAGCCATAAAAGTATACAGCGTGTCCATTTCACAACTGATGTGCCACAGGGAAGTGTGGTAAGACTGTTCCTTTTTCTTTCATTCATTAACTACCTCTCTTTCCTGGCAAATGACAATTATATATGGTACATCTGCAATCAGTAACGGTGCTACACCATGGCAAATAGATGTGTCCATGATATAGCAGCATGGTGTGGTATTTACCCCCTCCCTCTATGAGGGTGGTCCAGGATAGGAGCTTACTTATTAAGGATGGAACTGCCTCCCTTACCCAATAAACATCAGCTAAATTTTTGAATGTTATTGACGATCAACATCTTTCTTGGCTTGTCCATAATTAACAATATATGAAACAAATTATACCCTAGGAACTACACCGTTCTTCAACTGCATGACTTCGTGGATGTATATATTATAAAAACATTGTACTATGCATCAATTCACTTTATCCTGACCTAAGGATTACTTATATGGAGAAAATCTAACCACTTAGATCTTCTATCCCAAAAAAGAATTCTTAGGAGTAGGCTTGGGTTGCCATTTAAAACATACAGTCGCTTTTTTTTTTAAATCGGGATGGGTTGTTTTAAATTCACACCTGACAATTTCAATACATGTAAACTATATCTAAGGAAATAAAACGATTATTAAATTTGAAGGCGCCGCCGCTGGCAAGCCGCATTGCTACACGTTGTCAAGGGGCTGGCCAATGAGGGATTGTTTCGCATTTATCGTTTTAATATGTTCGGCGCAATGCGCAATCAGCCAGACTCTAGTTTGATATCGAACGTCGGATGCATGGGACGCCGCCTTAACTTGTTTTAATACATATAGAACAATGAGAATATACTTTAACAATTAAAAAATATATATGACGGAATAATAAGCAAGAAGTAACATTTTCAAAAGCATTAACAAGTTTGTGAAATCCGGAAACTCTTCTATTTCTTTTATTGCAAAAACACCTCTATTGGCTGAGACATTTTTCTTCTTATGTCGCTGTACTCGCTGTTCTAATGCCATTTCTAGCCGTTAAGATCACTTCTCTCCATCACGGTTACAAAACTTTCGCGACCAACTTCTAACCCCTGTCTGGAGATGGTACTGAATTTCATAAGATACGACTGACTATATAGCATTATTTTTCAAGTTTGGCCATGGGCGTAGACAGGGAGGGGCCAGGGGGGCCATGGCCCCCCCTGGGAATTTAACCGACTCATGACTTTTGTGTAAAAATTGGGCGTGGCTCCCCAAAAATTTCCGCTTCAAATGCTACTACTGCGGCCTTGTCTACGGCTCGCCCCCCCTGAGAAAAAATCCTGTCTACGCCCATGAGTTTGGCCTTAATAATTAACGACTCTGTGATGTTATTATCGACATCTTCGGGAATCTGCGTGCGAAAGCAAATATTTTTCAGTTTCAGTGCTTTAACATCTGTTTTTTTTTTGGTTAATTTCCTTGGTGGCCAGAGGAGGCTTTGTTGTAATATCAGATAATATGTTAATTTTCTTATCTATTTAATAAATTATCTTCCTATGGCAAGTTCTGAAAAGGTTGGGTTGTTGGGAAGGTCTTCATTTGTAACAGTCATGTGTCCTCGAGGTTCCAATATATCAGTAGGTAGTTTGTTTATATCTCCACATTTGTAGCTTTTTTAAGGCCATTAACATGTTTTCATTAGGTCTAGGGAAGAAATATCTTATACAGGATCAGTCCATATATCATATCAGTAGATAACTGCAAGAGTAACAATTTTTCTTTCCTATCCGTCGGTTGAGTTCTAGAGCAAAGTTTTTTTTTCGGTTACTTGATCGTTTGTATTCACGTTATTATTGTCTGTTCCTTCCTCTGTGTTGTTTGTACATATTTTTAATAGTTTCTTCAAGATAATTTTTAACTTCTTTGAAACCACACTAGAATATTTTCTTGTGATACAATAATCGACCTGATGTTAGGTTCCGGGAAAAGCTCTACTAACTTCAGGGTGTCTTCTCATGAAAACAGTATGCCAGTGTGGAACTGGTCTATCGTTGGTGAATGGGATTTCTTTTTTTTTTCAACTTTTCACTATACGTTGTGCACTCTCCAATACAAAACGTTACCCTTACCGCATCAGAGGGCTTCAGAGTTGCGCGCTCATTGCATTGTTGACAAAAATGTCTACATGGCCCTCTCTTGCTACGGAGGGCAACTAACCCCAAGGCATGACCAAAATGAAGAAAAGAAGCTTTTTACAAATAATATTAAAAATGAAACAAAAACATGCTTTGCCTTTGGAATCAAACCCGGGTCGCCGTATTGCAGACTCAGCAGCCAACCACTTAGCTACGGACCAGTTAACAGCAATTCGCTTAACCCTAAAGATATGGTAGTAGGTATGGCGGCACTTGGGCGTGGGAAAATTTCTAAAAAGCTGTCTGTCTGTCTGTCTAAAAAGCTGTCTTGAAAGACAGCTTGCCAACTTGGACTAGTTTAGAATTTGTTCTACGCCCAAGTGCCGCTATACCTACTTATGGTGTTTGTCAACAATGTAATGCGCGCGCAACTCTGAAGCCCCCTGATGTGGTACGGGCAACGTCTCTACAATAGGTACTCCTCATTAATCGGGAAACCATTTTTTTTGTCATATGCAGAAGCCAAACCATTTTCTGAGATTTTCTCCTTTGCCTGTGCGGAGAGTTCAGGGACCCATTTGCCTCATTTCAGGATATTTTCTTATGTGTTTGTAGTATAGGGTAATACGGAGCTCCATATTGCTCGCCGCCGAAAAAAATAATCCCATTTTTTACTGCCTGAAGAACCAGTTTCATCAATTCTTCCGAATATTTAAGTATTTTCTTATCCAGTTTTTAACACAGTTGCAATCGCCACAGCCAAATATAATATATTTTCATGTGAGCAGATCGCAGTCAGGCGGCTTCAACAACACGCTAGACATTGACTCCAAGATCAAGAACAAAATGTTCATATGAACATGAGTCAATGACTCCAAATCGTACTTAACTGCTTCGACTTCATGCTTAACAATTGTTTCAAGATTAAGAGCAAACAAAATCAAAAGTTTCTCTAGATGATGTTTTATTTAATGTGAATCAAAAATTGCAAACGAACAAGATCGGCAAACCCACGGATAATAAATTAGCCAATATCACGGAAAAAAATAGTTATTTTCTTCAAACGTCAGTAAATCCGTCATTACTCGACTGTGTAGGCGGCCGTGAAGTTTCGTTTTTCCTCCGCCGGAGCTTTACTTTTCACTTTTCCGCCGGCGGAGGTAAAAGTGTTGTCATAGCAACATAGATACAATACAAACAGACAACAAAATAAGCGTCAACAACTCAAGATTTATTAAACTACAATTTGTATTTATCACTCAATTTGTGACTGCATTTCTAAAAATCACTAATTTAGGAACAAATTGGTTATTATTTAATCGAACTTACTCAATAACTGCTTATCAATACGGAATTAAAACGCAATCGGAGACGCAATCTTAAAAAAATAATTATTGTTGACAGTGTCCACTGACAGCTTTATGTTACATTATATTCACCGACACCGGTCTAAGCAAGGCCACCTACGACCGTGGTCTAAGCCGCCTTGCGAACCCATTTATCTTTAATAATAATTAGATATTATTACTATTAAAAAGAGATGTTTTTGCATTAATTTGTCGACATTTGAAGAAAAAACAGCATATTTTATTTGGAGGAAAAGTTACTTTTCATGGCTTGCTCTCTATTACCAGCCTCACTCCGTTCGGCTGTTAAACACGAGCGCGCCATGAAAAGTATCACTTTTCCTCCATATAAAATAATATACTATTTTCTTCAAACGTCAGTAAATCCGTCATTACTCGACTGTGTAGGCGGCCGTGAAGTTTCGGTTTTCCTCCGCCGGAGCTTTACTTTTCACTTTTCCGCCGGCGGAGGTAAAAGTGTTGTCATGGCAACATAGATACAATACAAACAGACAACAAAACAAAGCGTCAACAACTCAAGATTTATTAAACTACAATTTGTATTTATCACTCAATTTGTGACTGCATTTCTAAAAATCGCTAATTTAGGAACAAATAGGTTATTATTTAATCGAACTTACTCAATAACTGCTTATCAATACGGAATTAAAACGCAATCGGAGACGCAATCTTAAAAAAATAATTATTGTTGACAGTGTCCACTGACAGCTTTATGTTGCATTATATTCACCGACACCGGTCTAAGCAAGGCCACCTACGACCGTGGTCTAAGCCGCCTTGCGAACCCATTTATCTTTAATAATAATTAGATATTATTACTATTAAAAAGAGATGTTTTTGCATTGATTTGTCGACATTTGAAGAAAAAACAGCATATTTTATTTGGAGGAAAAGTGATACTTTTCATGGCGCGCTCGTGTTTAACAGCCGAACGGAGTGAGGCTGGTAATAGAGAGCAAGCCATGAAAAGTAACTTTTCCTCCAAATAAAATATGCTGTTTTTTCTTCCATATAAAATAATATACTATTACTCTTTGAGGCTCAATTGGAAAATATTACCAGAAATTCTAAACTTAACATTTCACAACCATTGCAGACAAATGCATCAAAAACATTGTTTTGAACCGATTATCTCAATGTAGTAAAAGTAGACTACATTGAGATAATCGGTTCAAAACAATGTCCCTGAAGGGCAACATTTGTTAGAGACAGGTTTTAATACATCCCTACAGACAGATCCATAACAATTCTTTGACACATAATATGTAACCAGAAAAATAAAAACGACTCCAAAATATCTAAAT
Organism: Pissodes strobi; assembly: GCA_016904865.1. NCBI lineage: Eukaryota > Metazoa > Arthropoda > Insecta > Coleoptera > Curculionidae > Pissodes > Pissodes strobi. The sequence continues at coordinate 14,980 of JAEQML010072609.1, forward strand.
AGTATCTTTTGTCCTTACCTTTAAAATTCGGACTCTGACTGGTAGAAGGAATGATAACTTGGTATATACCCTTAGAGTATATAGTTGAAAAAGAGGTAGTTGTTTTGCTATTCCCCTGGCCCCATCATTAAAACCGGTCTGCGGGCGAATTCCTAGCGGCCAAGCACGTGGCCGCTTGGCCGCGCGCATCGGCGAATCGCCGGCCGCGAGCTACAGTGGGAGGTGCTTGTCGCCCGCAGAAGCCATCCCCACTTCTTTAGTTTCATTCATTCGTTCATGTTTTGTTTTATTTGGGGGGTTAGGGGGGTAGATATTGTTGGGGCCAGGGCGGCAGCATAATTATGAATGAAACGCGGAGTCTATCTTTATTATATAGTCTAAGTATATTGTCAACTAACATAAAATCATACAGTGGAAAGTTTGAACTTA
>MU195530.1:0-11147 GCA_016904865.1 Pissodes strobi
ACTGTCAAATTTGACATTTTTGACAGATACTATCACAAAAAATATTTTTCTTTTATTTTCCCTAGTCTAATTCTAAACTTTCATTCAAACCGGTTCATAAATAACGAAACTGTCAAATCTAACATTTTTGACAGACCATGTCAATAATTATTTTGCTTTTATTTTCCCTAATCTAATTCTAAGATTTCATTCAAATCGGTTTATAAATAGCAAAACTGTCAAATTTGACATTTTTGACAGATAATCTCAAAAAATATTTTTCCCTTATTTTCCCAAATCTAATTCTAAACTTTCATTCAAATCGGTTCATAAATAACGAAACTGTAAAATTTGACATTTTTGACAGACTATGTCAATAATTATTTTTCTTTTATTTTCTCTAATCTAATTCTAAACTTTCATTCGAATCGGTTCATAAATAACGAAGCTGTCAAATTTGACATGTTTGATAGACTATGTCAATAATTATTTTTCTTTTATTTTCCCTAATCAAATTCTAAGATTTCATTCAAATCGGTTCATAAATAGCAAAACTGTCATATTTTATATTTTTGACAGATACTATCGCAAAAAATATTTTTCTTCTATTTTCCCTAATCTAACTCTAAACTTTCATTCAAGTCGGTTCATAAATAACGAAACTGTCAAATTTGACATTTTTGACAGACCATGTCAATAATTATTTTTCTTTTATTTCCCTAATCTAATTCTAAGATTTCATTCAAATCGGTTCATAAATAGCAAACCTGTCAAATTTGACATTTTTGACAGATACTATCACAAAAAAATATTCTTTTATTTTTCCTAGTCTAATTCTAAACTTTCATTCAAATCGGTTCATAAATAACGAAACTGTCAAATTTGACATTTTTGACAGACCATGTCAATAGTTATTTTTCTTTTATTTTTCCTAATCTAATTCTAAGATTTCATTCAAATCCTTTCATAAATAGCAAAACTGTCAAATTTGACATTTTTGACAGATACTATCACAATTTTTTTTTCTTTTTATTTTCCCTAATCTAATTCTAAACTTTCATTCAAATCGGTTCATAAATATCGGAACTGTCAAATTTGACAAATTTGTCACATACATACATTCTTTGTCAAAAAATATTTGTCTTTCATTTCCCCTAATCTAATCTGAAAGTTTATTGAAATCGGTTAATAAATATCGAAACTGTCAAATTTGTCATTTTTGACAGATTGGTACTAAGTACGTCATAGAATCTTTATCTTTCCTAATCTAATTCGGTTCATAAATAGCGAAACTGTCAAATTTGACATTTTTAACATTTATTTTTCCGTCCACTTATAAAATATCACTCAAATCGGTTCCTAAATAGCGAATCTGTCAAATTTCACATTTTCAACATTTATTTTTCCAGTCCACTTATAAAAATTCACTCAAATCGGTTCCTAACTAGCGAAACTGTCAAATTTCACATTTTTTACAGATACTATGCCATAAAATCGACATATTTTGGGAGTCACCCTGTATGTTCTAATCGAGCTTCTAATAAGTAATAAAAAAATTCGGTCTAAATTTAGATTTACATCACAGTATAAAATAACACTAACTTACCTTAATCAACAATTATTCGAACATTTAGAATAACTACGTAGTATTATAACGTCATTGAGAATAACCCACAACACACAAGCAAGATATTTTTTCTTCAAACGTCAGTAAATCCATGATTACTCGACTGTGTAGGCGGCAGTGAAGTTTCGTTTTTCCTCCGCCGGAGCTTTACTTTTCACTTTTCCGCCGGCGGAGGTAAAAGTGTTGTCATATCAACATAGATACAATACAAACAAACATCAAAATAAGCGTCAACAACTCAAGAGTTATTAAACTAAAATTTGTATTTATCACTCAATTTGCGACTGCATTTCTAAAAATCACTAATTTAGGGACAAATTGGTTAGTATTTAATCGAACTTCCTCAATAACTGCTTATCAATACGTAATTAAAACGCAATCGATGATGCAATTTTAAAAAATAATTATTGTTGACAGTGTCCACTGACAGCTTTATGTGACATTACTATAGCAACAAACTAATCCTATTCACCGACACCGCACCGGTCTAAGCCGCCTTGCGAACCCACTTATCTTTAATAATAATTATTATTACTATTAAAAAGAGACGTTTTTGCATTAATTTGTCGACATTTGAAGAAAAAACAGCATATTTTATTTGGAGGAAAAGTTACTTTTCCTCCATATAAAATAATATACTATTATTATTTACTGATAGTTATATTATCGAAACAAATTAATATCAACATCCCGCTGCCGACCTTCGCAGTCAATAACCCCGATCGCGTTACGTGTTTAAATCTTTTAATCTTATTAAACGACTTATTTATGAGCATGTCGAGGTCATATACGCGTTTGTCGATTTCGGGCCCCTATATATGAAACCATAAGTATTTTCAATACTAAAAAAAAACGAAGATATGCAAAACTTTTTTGGCCCATTTTATTTACTGTTGAATGATTAACCCCTTTTAATAGCAGCTATTATCATTTTTTTTTAATTTTAAACTTTAAATTTTCAACTTTTTATATCAGAATATCAAACCTTAAAATGCTCAACTTTACCTTAATTTAACCGACCTCGTATCTCTTTTCATTTTCCATTTTCGACTTTTTATATCAGAATATCAAACATTAAAAAGTACAAACGAAAAACAATGATTAAGATACACAAAATCAGCCGCGAAATAATGCTTATGCTTGGCTTCGGGTTCATCGATTTCCCGTAGCCGTACTGACGAATGTTATCTATTCTGTAATATAGTCCGTCAACCGAATCATGTAAGAACGAAACACCGCGCCATCCTCGCCAAGGACTGTTTGCTTGATTCGACTATAACTTGTCGTTTCTTATCTGTTGCCTGTGAACGGCTGCCGTATAAACGCGCCTAGTAGTATTTTCAATACTAAAAGACCTAATTTCAAAATACGTCATGGATTTAAATAACCGCATGGAACATTATTATAAAGTCGCACGACAAAAGACCGAAACCCAAAAAGAAAAATCAAAAATTAGATTCGACCAAACAGTGTCCAAAAATCCTTACGAATACAAAGTAGGCGATAAAGTCTATGTAAGGGAATCTCAAATTAAGACAAAAGCCGAAAACCAATTTAATGGCCCATTTGAAATAACCGAAATATTCCAAAATTCAGCAAATCTGCTTAATCCCCAGACAAATCAATCTACCAAAATAAACTTTGATAGATTAAAACCTTATTCTGAATAAGTGTTCTTCTTTCCAGATTTTGGGGACTTTTCGCAGTTACCCTCTCCCAATTCTCAATAACGCCCATAAACAACACTGTGGGAATATTTCTCCATGAAGAAGGAACATTTAAAATATCAAATAACAAATGGACGCTCCTTGTTTACAAAGAACTTATACCTATCAAAAATGCAATTTCTAAGAATGATAAAATCTTGAACGGTCTACTAGATACATTCATTGCTGTCGAATCTCCCCCGATGATCTCTTTTAGAGGAGAAGTTCAAACGCATGTCAGCCTTCTCGGACAAATATCTGATTCGGTAAATCTAAAATACAGAGAGGTCATCGCTGACACAAAGAACTATGCCTTTAGGAAAAGGCGCGGACTCCTTAATAGCGTCGGGACTGTTTGGAAAACAATCACTGGTAATCTCGATGCCTCAGATGGCGAGTATTTTAACGATTGCATCGAGAAAATTACGCGCGATAAACGACAAATCGAAAGCCTTATGAAAAATCAAATATCTGTAACAACCTCAGTAATCAAAAGCTTTAATACTACCATACAAAAGCTACAAATAGATGAGGAAACCTTTAATAAGGACATAGATAGCATTCAAAAATCAATCATGGACATATCTGAGGAACTTGCTTTCTATAGTGCAAAAATAGGGATCTTAAACCTCTGTGAATCTCTAATGGAAAGTTACGCCTATATAGAGAACTTTCTAAATGATATTCTAAATGCCATAACTTTTGCACGTTTAAAAATACTACATAGCTCAATCATTACTCCACTAGATCTGATCGAGTCTCTAAAACAAATATCTCATTCTCTAAACAAAAATAACTTACCGCTGCCTGTTTACTCTTCTAGTTTAGCCAAATATATTGACATTATAGAACTAGAAGCGTATCAGTCTGATTCGAAGTTATTATTCGTTCTTAAAATCCCTTTAGTAGAACCGGAAATCTATACGATGTATCACTTACCTATACCCAATTCCGATATCAGATAGTCGAACAGGTTTTCATCATATCATTTCTAGTACTCGAAAATACATTGCGCGAGATGATGATTCGATGCTATACGTTTCACTACAAAGCTTAGAAAATTGTAAACCTCTTGGGCAAAGCCAGAAGATCTGTTCCGAGATCCTGCCACACCCAATCGACAGCGACTCTATCTGCGAAGCTCAACTCCTGAAGCAATCCAGCCACATGCTGCCACGAACCTGCCAAAGCAACCTGCTTATTGCAAAGGGATATAACGTCCAACAAATCAATCAAAACCTCTGGCTCATTGCAGTGTCCGACCCACTACCAATCACTATCAAATGTGATGGAAAAGAAACCTCCACGAAAATTGTCCAGGTTAACACCCTCTTGCGACTCCAACCTGATTGCAACGCGTTCGTAGGAAGTACTAGGGTACACGCTAAACGAATAGTGGACGTCCACCAAAATATCAACTACAGGAGTTTTCCCATCGAAATCCCCTACAAATGCTACATCTGCCAAAGAAACCAGTAATGCCAGACATTAAACCCTTAAAACTAAACAAAATCGATGTAGATGACCTCAATATTGCACAACATAAGCTAGATCAGTACTCAGAAGAATTGGACAAGATTATCAACCAACCCTTCCTCAATAAACATCTGTCCTGGTTTACCATAACGACGATAATCTTGATCGTTATCTTAATTACTACCTACATCCTGTGCAAGTGTCGGCGTAGAAGAACACCCATGATCACCATGAGTAGTCCCGATAACGACTTACCCCCAGTACCAAGGCCACTAAATAGGAAACCGACAGGGATCAAGTTCAGCAATATTCTATCAAGAAGAAGACTCAGTATTCGACCCGAAGTCTCCATAGAAGAAGAAACGGAACTTCAAAACAGAACTTAAAAGTCACTGCATGGCACCGACTTTTCACCAGAAGAGGGAGTTGTTATATGCGATTTCAACCACCTTCATATGACCTGTATGACCGTCACACGTGTATCAGGTTACGCAATAGCAACTCGACCCAATAATTCTACGAAGCAATGTCAGCAGTAAGCACAAACGTGGGAACAACGCTGACAATGCAGTACCTTTGTTTATAAAGACAATGGCAGTACACAGGTTATAAAAGGACAATATTGCACTTGTGTTAGTTAGTAAGAAATAAGTTACGTCGCGTATCATAAATTATATAAAATAACGATATAAATTGTAAAGTAGTATTTAAGTGAAGTAAATAAAATTTGTTTTCAAAAAGTGAATTCAAGTTCTCACTGTTTAACAACTGGCGCAGTCGGTAGGATTCCTCAACGTCATCAGAATAGGAACAATCCAACTGTAGACGGCGGATCTCAATCCCTCAACGAAAAAGAACCGCAATTCCCAAAGAACCGAGACGTCCTAACTCAGCGACAGCAACGGAAGGAACACCCACTGAAACCCCTAGCTGCTCTAGTCAAAGAGAACAAGACATCTCATGCTTCTACAAGTATTATCGTAAGTTATATCGAATCATCACGTTTATTTTTCTGTTCAATTTGTGCACTCATCTAAAAGTGATTTGTTGATATTATCTGTTCGAATATCTGAATTTAACCTTGCGTCTTATAGACTATATTTTTAAATTAACAATTTATTGATATATTTTATTTAATATTTCTAAAAATGCCAGAAACACGTTCGCAAACCAATGCTGTCAATACAGAAGCCCAAATTGAACCATATAAGCTCTCAGAAATGTTCTCAATTATCCCAGAATTTGACGGAGATCAGATCTCGTTGGGTACTCTTCTTAACGCCTGTGATTGTGCGAACGATATGGCCATAGGCAACCAAAAGCTTTTACTAGTAATACATATCAAAAATAAATTGAGAGGCAGAGCTGCTCAACTTGTCAATTCTAGAAATCCACCTGCCTATTCTGAAATTAAACAACTTCTAAACTTACATTTTCGAGATTCCAGAGATCTTTCGTCTCTAATTCAAGATCTTCAACGTCTTAAACAATTATCCAGCGAATCTCCCCTTACATTCTTTAACCGTGTGCAAGTCCTTAATGCAAAAATGCACGCAAGCATCCAAAAATCCTCTAATTTCAATGCCGACCAAAAACGGGCGCAATGCAACCTTATTGATACAATGGCTTTAAATACCCTCCTAACTGGATTAGAACCGCGCCTCGGTCAAATAATTCGCGCTGGAAACCCAAACGATTTACTTGATGCACACGCTCGAATTAGGCGAGAACTCCAACTCTCATATTTTGAGACCTAGAAAATGAATAGTAAACCAATAACCTCAAAACCCCCTCTACCCATTAGGAAACCTCCACTTCAAACCCCAAAATGTTTTTCTTGTGGACGGTTGGGACACTTAGCAAACGAATGCCGTTCTCAGCAAATGCAAAGATCCAACTACCCACAAAATAATTCAAATTTTCAGAGGCAAACATCACAATCGCAAAGTCAACCAACAAATGGTTTTCACTCATCTCAAAACAACTCGAGACCTAATACCTTTCTCCAACAAAACTCAAATCAATTTAGACCTACTGTGATTCAAAGAAACCCAAACTTTCTTTCCAATCAACACCGAGCCCACCATATGAATTACAACACTCCAACTTACGACGACGACTCTCAACAATATGACGATAATAACTACTATAGTTATTACTCTGAGAATAGCCAAGACTATCTTGGGTACTACGGCGACAACGACCAAAGCCTCAATGAATATTCCTTGCCACCTATCGAGAGTGAAGAATACCAAAATTTTCTTGCACTTCCGAACCAAAACCACCCTCTGAACAACACCACTCAAACTGTGGAAACCTTGTTGGAAACAGAAAACAAAATTCAGACCTTGAACCTCGACGACATGAGCCCCAACCTGAATTTTCCCGAACAGAACTTCCTTTAAACCCCCTGCTTACAGTTAACCCTAAAAATCTATATTACATCAAAGATGCATCAAATAAATTCAAACTCCTCATCGATACTGGAGCAGGCATATCTATTTTCAAAGAAAAAACTGTTCAAAACTTTCCCCAAAGATCTCAGGAAAATGTAACCATACAAGGAATCACAGACGAAAAATTACATATAACAGAATCCACCCTTGTACCATTTATTGCTGGAAATCTCCATAGTTTTCATTTATAATTTAAACATAGAATTTGACGGCATTTTGGGCCTCGATTTCTTAGAACATTATGAATGCATAATTGACCTTAAGACAAAGCAATCAATAACGAATTTCAAAACGATCCCATTGCATAAAGTAGACTCTAATTTTAATAAAAAAGTTGAAAACATTGAAATAAAATCTCGTAATAGAATTCATATCGACGGCCGTACAGAACAAATATTTAAACTAAAATGCGACTTATCAAATACGGATGTGTACTGCTCGCTCAAGAAAAGGACAAAGTTAGGTTGCCACATGCTCTTGTTATGGTGAATGAAAGCGGTGAATTCTTAACATCTATTATCAACGCTAATGTAACGCCTAAAACTACAGATTTTTCGGAACTTTTCATTGAACCATTAGAGACTACGGAACCTGTCTTAAACATGAACGCTCGCGAAAATTATAATGTTGAACCAATAGATAGGATACAAATTATAAAAAATGATTTAAGAACCGAACATTTAAACCCCGAAGAAAAGCAAGCTATAACGGGACTTTGTCTAGAATACGCTGACATATTTTATATAGAAAGAGACAAATTAACCATTACTAATGAAATTAAACACGGGATAGAAACAAATAATGCCAGGCCTATATTTACAAAATCGTATAGGTACCCTCAGGTTCACAAAGAAGACGTTAAACAGCAGATAGGAAAAATGTTAGATCAAAGTATTATACGCCCCTCTGTGTCACCTTGGTCATCCCCTGTTTGGGTCGTACCCAAAAAACTCGATGCCTCAGGCAGGCAAAAGTGGCGCGTAGTAATCGACTATAGGAAATTAAATGAAGTTACCGTGGATGATAAATACCCTCTTCCTAACATAACTGACCTTCTGGACCAGCTTGGAAAGTGTCAGTATTTCTCAACCTTAGATCTCGCGTCTAGCTTTCATCAGATCGAGATTGAGCCTAATGATATCTCAAAAACCGCGTTTTCAGTTGAGAATGGTCATTACGAATTCGTTCGTATGCCATTTGGCTTGAAGAATGCTCCGTCCACCTTCCAATGCGTCATGGACAACATTTTGTTAGGCATTCAAAACGAACGCTGTCTGGTTTATATGGACGACATTATAATCTATTCGCCCACTATTCACGAACACATGGACCGACTTAAAGGGGTATTCAAACGACTTCGCAAAGCAAATCTAAAAATACAACCAGACAAGTGTGAATTTTTACGCAAAGAGGTTGCGTACCTAGGATACCTTGTCACCAAAGATGGCGTAAAACCAAACCCATCCAAAGTAGATTGCATTCAACAATTCCCGGAACCTAAAACTCAAAAAGAAATCAATCATTCCTTGGACTCGCGGGATATTACCGCCGTTTTATTCCAAATTTCGCAAAAACTTCAAAACCTCTTACAAAACTGCTTCAAAAGGACGCCAACTTTGTTTTTGACTCCGAATGTAGATCATCCTTTAACGAACTTAAACAAGCCCTAACCTCTGACCCCATCTTGATTTATCCAAATTTCGAAGAGCCCTTTCTCCTCACCACCGACGTAAGCGCATTTGCAATCGGTGCAGTCCTTTCGCAAGGACCCGTAGGTAAAGACCTCCCGATAGCATTTGCGTCCAGAACCCTTTGTAGTGCAGAAACCAAGTACGAGAATTGCTTGCCATTGTCTGGGCCGTTAAGCATTTTCGCCCCTACCTCTTTGGTAGAAAATTCACGCTGATCACCGATCACAGACCCCTAACATGGCTTTTCTCGATCAAAGACCCAGGTAGCAGGCTAGCCAGATGGCGCCTGAAACTCGAGGAATATAACTACAAGATAGAACACAAGCCCGGTAAAATAAACAAAAACGCGGATGCATTATCCAGGATAAAAATAAACCACTTCCAGGAATGTGCAAACCTTCAATCCAAAATCCGGATTTTCGCATCAAACGATGAAGAAATCCAGATCGTTGATGACGAAACGGTCGACTCAGAGGATGCTGACCACCTCGAAGAAAACGTTGAGCGCATACAAGAAGCCTTTAACAAGTTTGCGGATCTATACAAAACCAGATCCTTAATAGACTATTCAAAAGTGACAATTTCAAACTCGCAACTACTGGACAAATCCCACAAGGAAATAGTCACGTTTTTTGGCAAAATAAACTACAAGAATTACACCACAAAATAATTGATGATATATTTGAAGAAAATCACGATTTTAAAAGCACAGAGATCAACATCGTAAGTAGTAAAACTGTGAAAAACAGGAGATATTTTATTGTGCCACTACCGTTTGATCCAGAAACCGTTGCCCAACATCTGTTCTACGTCTTGTTTAAAGCTCAGAACGAATTCGACATTTCCAAAATCTATTGTGTAGAAAATAATTTAGAACTACCCATATTAGAAATGCTATCTTTCATCCTGGCCGACAAAGATATAAAAATTTAAATTTGCCAAGATCTGGTCAAAACCCTAACCGAGGATGAAATACCCGAAATATTAGACCACTATCATCGCGGAAAAAGCAACTTACACAGAGGAATAAATGAAACTGTTAGACGCAAAAAAGAAAAATATAACTGGCCTAGCCTCGTCAAGGACGTGGAAAAATTAATAAAAAGCTGTGAAACATGTCAAAAGGTCAAGATATGCCGAAAAAATCTAAGCAGGCCTCTAGTTATAACAGAAACACCGAAAACACCATTCGAGAGAATCAATATAGATATTTTTGAATACCCCACTAGAAACCACGCACTTACGATAAGGGATGAACTAATCAAATTTACGCAAGCGTATCCTCTATCGGATAAAACAGCGAAATCAGTCGTTAACACGCTCTTGGTATTTTTTCAGCATTACGGTACTCCGTTACGAATCCACTGTGATTATGGCCGTGAGTTCAACAACACGCTCATGAAAGACCTTTGCTATCTTTTTGATATAAAATTATCATTTTCAAGCGTTAACCACCCACAATCAAATGGATCACGGGAAAGATTCCATGCTACCCATTGAGAAATGATCCGAGCTAACATTGCTGAAAATCCTGACGAACACCCTTTCAATGTTTTGCCATATGCTGTCATTTGCTATAACAATACGAAAAATAAAACTCATGGTTTCACTCCTTACGAATTAATTTTCGGGCACACGTCAAGTAGGCCCCCTGAAACGCTATATAATCAAAAATTCACAGATCTCGCATCTTACGCAAGTATCAATGGCGTATTGAAAATACCTGAATCAACTCACAATTATCAGGTTAACATTTTTGATGATTTTGGCCTTTAAGATACTTATATTAATTTGACATCTTTGACAGAGACTATCACAAAAAATATTTGTCTTTTATTTTCCCTAATCTAATTGTAAGATTTCATTCAAATCGGTTCATAAATAGCAATACTGTCAAATCTGACATTTTTGACAGACTATGTCAATAACTATTTTTCTTTTATTTTCCCTAATCTAATTCTAAGACTTCATTCAAATCGGTTTATAAATAGTAAAACCGTCAAATTTGACATTTTTGACAGATACTCACAAAAATACTTTTCCTTTATTTTCCCTAATCTAATTCTAAACTTTCATTCAAATCTGTTCATAAATAACAAAACTGTCAAATTTGACATTTTTGACACACTATGTCAATAATTATTTTTCTTTGGTTTTCCCTAATCTAATTCTAAGATTTCATTCAAATCGGTTCATAAATAGCAAAACTGTC
>JAEQML010072612.1:0-15407 GCA_016904865.1 Pissodes strobi
AACCACTAGAAGTGCACGGAATAGAAAGGACGCATCAGCTATATTTATTTTAGCATCTTCAATGAACTTAAATCAGGTGACACTTATCGAGAGTTCAGAAAGATCAAAGGAAATTATGGAGAAGCTTGAATATAGTATATATGAACAGAACTCGGAGACCAATAAATTGATGTTGCACGAACGCTTTCACCACAGATTGCCAAAGTTCAACGCCTAACAAAACCCATAAACATGAAGGCGTTGATGTGAGTGGTATGGCAAAAATGACAAGAATCTTGCTCATTTTATAATATTAGACAAGCACTGGATAATTTGACAACTCTTTTATTAGATGACGAAAACAATCTTTCAGCACATGAAGAAGCAAAATCAGCTTTTGCTGCCTTTCTTATTAATAATCAAGGCAATGAAGAGAGAAATGTAAACAGGGGATGGATCAAAGAGCAATTTCTGTGATACTGGAACGCGATATGTTTGTATTGCTGTGTTTGTATTGTACTATGTTTCGTTGTTTTTTTATTTTTATTTCTTTTAATTTCTGTTCTTTACCTGTTCTGAATTTATTTCTTTGTTATCTAATGCGTTAATTTGTATTATGTACTGTACTATACTATTTTATAAAAGTTAACGCTTTATCAACAAATACATTATATTTTGGATTATAAATTATCATTTATTATTATTATTCTGATTTGCATCTCTTTCCGCATTTGTCTGCACCTCCCTAAAGCTTCGTATTTTTAGAATCCGTTTATAAATCGGATCCGTTCGGTTAATTACTTTAAACATATATTTAAACAATATTGCAAAGTAAAGGTATGGTTTCTCTGACCAGATCGGCCCGCCGAAATATTTTCGGCCGATCTGGTCAGAGAAAACCAGGCCTTTACTCTGCAATATTGTTTAAATATATGTTTTAATTAATTAGCCGAACAGAATCGATTTAGCCGAAGCTTTAACGGTAAAATGTACTTAATCCCAGATGCGTTAAGCATCGCAAGGATTAAGCTTTGACCAATTGGCAATAGTAGGAGCACAACATCTAAAAAAAAGAATTCAGGAAAGAAGAGCGAACCAAATGGATCAGTCTATGGGAACACCTTGTAACGGAATATATGCGTATTCCGCTACACTAAAATTTCAGTTCAATTACAAATAATGATTTTCGATATTTGGGATTTAAGTTGCCAGTGACATCTATTCACGAATGGGTTTATTTTAGGAGCGCAGTACGCTATTTTATACCTACAATTCATGAATTTAATTTACTATAGATTACTATATTTAATATTGGGTATTTCTATGGCTTGACGCTGCGTGAGTTATAGTGGTAATCACATGATATAAATTAGCCAATAATACACCGGCAAGCATATTTTGTCCAGCGTCTTGAATTTTGAAAGCGCGATCGTTTATCTTGTGTTGAGACGTTTGACGGGTAAGTGCTAATTTTTAATCTTGAAATATTTAATTCATCTTGCAGTCTATTTAACTAATTCGTTTATTTTTAAATACATAATTAATATTTGCTTATGATTCGTTTAGTCTTATTCGACTTAAGCAAGAATTTAGCATTGTTATATTCCATTTTTAATTAGCTTACATTTTCAAAAATTTTTAATTATTGTCGTGACGTTTGGGTAATAATACCGATTTATTGGTGAATATTTGCGTCTCTGATCAGTCAAATTTATGTAATTAGAAAGAGGCTTAGTCCAAATTTACGGATAACGTAATTATTTGATCGTTTAGTGGCCACGCATATCATTTTACGTATTTTCATTCAAATTGAACAGTATTAATTGGGTGAATTCTCGCAGTAAGCTATATATTCCTGCAAAGGAAGTAAATTGAGTTTTCAGTAGAATTTCTCCGAATGATCCCTCATAGTATTGCTGGTTTTAATATTTTTTCTTTTCAGGCTCATTTAATTAAATTTTCGATTTATTTGTTACATCAAGCATATAATTACAGAGGCGGATCCAGGCCATGAAAAAGGTGAGGGCAGTTGGTTTTTGAAGTGAAACTTCTTTAGCGAAGGTAAAGTCAGAAAAAAATGAATCGCTTATCAAAGTGAAACACATCAAAGTTGAAACGGCTATCTAAGTGAAACCCCCTTTAATTAAGCATTTTCCAATATAACTAGAGGGTTGAAATTTTCAGGACATGCAGCCAGGATAAAATGAGTATTCTGGACTAACCCAAACTAGACTCCCTCCGAAAAAATGGAAAAAAATTAAACGTAAAAAATTGTTCGGAAAGTTAATAAAAGTGTTATAAATCGAAATAAGAAAAAAAAGTTAGAGAAACGCGGCGAAAAAAAGTCGAAGGTGATCCGCTACGGGGTCGGGGATGGCAAAAATAGAAAGAGAAAAATCCTTTATGAAAAAAATCTTTTAAAAATGGGGAAAAATTTTAAAAAACGCAAAAAAAATTCGGAAAGATAATAAAAGTATTATAAAAGGAAATAAGAAAAAAAATATATAAAAAACAAAAGATTATTCGGAATGTTGATAAAAGTATTATAAAATCAAATAAAAAAATACAAAAATAAACTGTTCGGAAAATTAATAAAAGTATTATAAAACGAAATAAAGAAAAAATATATTAAAAAAAAGTTAGAGAAACGCGGTTTTCGGCGAAAAAAAAAAGAAAAAAAGTGTGAAAAGGTGTCGCAACTGGGGGCAAAAGTTGAGAAAAAAAGCATCAACAAAAAAATAAAAACTCAGTTTCTAATATCTTAGAAGTTTCACTTGATTTGTGTGCTTATAAAGGTGAGGCATATGTTATACATATGGGTGTTAGGTAGCTTTGAAAAACATTTGAAATAATCTTCAAATCAAACGCCTTAATAATCTGCAACATATAGGTACTGCAAAACATACTTTAATCGTTTTAACCACTTTTATTGAAGAAAAAAAACGGATTTAAATATAAAAAATAAAATTAATTCTCAGAATGTTATTATTATGTAGGTGTGTACCTATAGAAATAACTAAACCGTGACATAAAATAACAAAAACTTTAATAAAACGAAAATACATAAGTACTTTTAAGCAAAAAAACTATAGTAGGTAAAGAATGAACACGGTCCTATAAAACAAAATCTAATTGTCTGTTTTTTACTTGTAAATGTATCTATTATTCTTTCTTCATCTATTCAATATCCTTATGGATATTAAGTAATGCTAAGGCAGAAAGTCTTAATTGAGACATGTTTGTCCCTACGTAAGATTTAATCAGTCTTAAAGAAGAAAAACTTATTTCTGGTGTAGCATTACTTATTGGAAAGCAACCTAATATTATTAAAAATCGTTGCAGCCAGTATTTTTTCCAGATCTGATATTCGCCTAACAAAATATTTAATAAAAGTTTCTCTTCGACAATATTAAATTAAAATATAAAACCTAGCCGCTTTTTCCCTTTCCTCGTCTTTCAAAATAAAGGGGGAGGGGATCGCCTCCACCGCCCCCCCCTCTGAATCCGCCACTGTATAATTATTAGCACTCGCCCTGTCTAGTCTCAATCCTGA
This sequence comes from Pissodes strobi, assembly GCA_016904865.1. Taxonomy (NCBI): domain Eukaryota; kingdom Metazoa; phylum Arthropoda; class Insecta; order Coleoptera; family Curculionidae; genus Pissodes; species Pissodes strobi. The sequence continues at coordinate 3,533 of JAEQML010072612.1, forward strand.
TGTACCGAAACTATTTTGCATTTATGAAAGGTTAATCTCACATATGTAAATTTATCGTTTTTTATTTATCTTTTATCTAAATTTCTATCTCGATCCGAGATAGTGATTATCTTATATTTATCTTTAATTAAATTGAGGTGCAATTGCGCTCAATTTTCGTTTATGTGCCAAGGGCGGAAATAAAAGTAATAGTAATTACTTATTTTGAGTTATAAGACTCGTTATTAGAGGTTGTACCTCTATTTTTCTATTTATTATCAAATTCAAGTTCTCTTTTATTTAGATTTACCGAGGGTCACTGAATTGGAACGTTATTCCATTATTTTCTTTTTAATTTTAAATTTCAGTCATTATTTTCTTTTGAATTTCATAGTTTAAAGTAGAGAAATGGATATCTTGAGTAAGAGTAGTTATTTATAATTTTTACTCAACTTAACATTGTAATTCAAGTTTCTGATTATATCTGCTTTAACCTGTAAATTTTCAATTTGTTGATTGCTTCCTCATGTGTTTAACAGTGTCACCGATGTTCACATGATATTTCCCTGACTATTATTAAATTAGCGATATACATTGGTCTAAGACTGGTTTATTTCCTCTTGCATGTACTCAACACCCCCTAATTGGCTGGAAAAAACATCGTGCTTGGCAAGTAGCAGGTGTTCGTCCACTTGCTGTATAAAGTGTTCTGAGGGAATCAATACTTCGTGAACCAAATAAGTCTTCGATAAAACCAAGAGATACTAACTTGGGAACAGGCAGAAGCGGTCCCAGTAGAGGTTCCAATACGATCGCATGGTTACAGAATAATTGGACAAGCTAAGTATTAGCCAATCAGAAGATAAACATATTTTGTAAAGACCAATTATAAAGCTTCATTCATTTTTTTTATCTGTCACAATAAATTTTTTAAATATTTCACATTAGTTTTAATTCTCATTACTAAGTCAATTTATTCATAAACTTTATTTCAAATAATTTCATCAATTATATTTGCCATTTGATTATATGGATTAACTCCATTTCAAATTTCATCAATCGTGTTTGTAATTTAATTGTATTATTAATATATTGTGTGTGAAATTTATTTCTTTAATTTATCGCAAGATAGAGGTCTGTGAGACATTGCGAATTATAAGGGCAATTTTCTGATTTTTATCTTTATATTTATTTATATTTATGTATTCATATTCAGTTCGTATTGTCTCTAGGAACTCTGGCGCCCACAATACACAAAACAAATCACTGCTAGTAAAAGAACAACGACCTACCCCTTAAGAAAAATAAAAACGAGTCTCATGCATTTGAACAACTAGTATTTCATTACATAATGCCATACTTGATTAATTAATTAATATTTCGCTGGCTTTCGCTACAAATTAGCGCCCAACTAAATATATCATTACAACCTTCCAGGGTTAAGGCAATCAAATATGTTTCTAGAGCCCCCTCACCCAGGAAGATCAAAGCACCTTATAACACTGAGTAAGAACAACCTCTGCATCCTCACCGGCTTTCTGACGGGCCACTGCCGGTTAAGAAGGCACTTGGAGAGAATAAAAATTGAAAACGAGGACAGTTGCCGGTTCTGTGAGGAGGGGGAGGAAACCGCGGAACACCTTTTCACGGAGTGCGAGGCGGTCGCGAACAGGCGAATGACCTGCTTCGGGTGCTGCATCGTCGAACAGGAGGAACTTTCATCCATAGAACCATCCATATTACTTGCTTTTATCAAAGTACTGAAGCTGGATGAGGTACACTGATTGAGAATCACATGAACGGAAGCGCCATGGAAGAGGGACACAATAGATCTGTACAGGTCGCAGTGTACCCCCCCTAGATCATTCATTCATTCGACGCGATTCAACTGCCATTGCCTCTTTATTCCGACTTTTTTCAACTCTCGGTACTTTGAAATCTTCTCAGCGTTCTTTTCGAGCAGATTTTGAGTATTGGGCACTGACACTTTCACAAAGGTTGCAACTTTGGAGGATTTGTTGACGGGGATGATATATCGTCTCATCACGCATCAGCGTCTGGTCAGTCACAGTTTTCTAGAACTTTTTGAGGTTTATATTTGCAATAAGGAAGCCGATCCTGGGTGAGAAGTCGCCCTAGTAAAATGACAACTCATTTTAATAAATTGAAAATGGCTCGTATCGATTTATCTGTCGCCAACTGTGGATTTAACAAAATCTATCCTCAAATATTTCAAGAACTAAATTGAATCTTGAACCCTTCGTTATCGCCGCGAACGAAGAGGCAAAAAGGAAAAGACAACGGGATAAAAATGGTTCACGCGGGATAAGCTCGACCTAATGATGTTTTTTATTGCTAATAATACAATTAAGAAGGGCTCCTCCACGTTTCGTATTTTGTTCGAACAATACAAAGCCCGGAAGCCAACAAAAAACTTTTATTAATATTACCTACACCATTACACGATTTTAATAGTAGCCTAATGCCCTTCCGGTGTATATATTTTTTATTAGATATAAAAGCGACCCTACACACATATTTTTATTATCAATGGAGTGCTCTTTTTTCTATTTTTAGTATATTGAAGAAAATCAGTTCGAATGTATTATATACTGATGTCTACAAGACATTATATGATTAAATAAAGAGACCTCTTCAGATAAGTATCTATAATAGGGCAAGCGTGTGCAATGAATGCCCCGTTACCCAGACATAAAAGCTATAAATATGGTTGTGGCTTAATTTAGTTTTAATCTTCTGCTTATTGCGCCCTCTCCTTGCGAAGGTTAGCGATCTAAATGGTAATTGTAGTCTTGGAAACTGCATCACGAAATACTTCTGTAGATGAGTGGTTAAACCATCTTCTCGGGTGCTTTAACCATGAATTCTGGCGTCTACCTACTTCCTACGTCTTTTACCTTGTACTTTACCATTGTTTATAAAGACAATGACTTTACCCTCTATTATGAGTCGGAGTAACTCGTATCTTTCACCTCTCAGTACAGGACCCAGGTATTGCAATTTTCTCTCTTTGATGGTGTTTAGCAGTTCTTTTTGTTTACTCATGCGTTGGAATACTTCGTTGTTAGTGATCTTTTGTATCCACGAAATTCGTAGCATTCATCTATATATGTACATTTCAAAAGCCTCTATTCTTTTTTCTGTTTGTGGGTCCATTGTCCAATTTTCGCACCCGTAGAGTAAGATAGAGAAAACATAGCATCTGACCATTCGAATTCTAAGCTCTATACTAAGGTCTGATCTCGTAAAAAATGTTTTCATGGTCATGAGTGTTTTCCTCGCTTATTCAATCCTTAATAATATTTCGTTTTTCGGGTTACACTGGCTGTTGATATTAACTCCCAGATATTTTATCGAGGTTACCTGTTCTATTGTTTGTCCCTTGACATGTAAATGTACGTTTGTTGGCGTCTTTGAGAAGACTAGTATTTTGGTTTTGGAGACATTTAGTTATAAGCCGAACATTTCGCCATGACGAACTACGGAGTTTATTAGGTATATTTTGTAGTTCTTGTACGTTGTTTGCTATTAAGACGGTATCGTCAGCATACCTATTTTTGTTTACCATAGTTCCGTTGATCTTGATTCCATCTTGGGCCTCGTGTAATGCTTCTCTAAATATAGAGCCCGAATACAGATTAAATAGGAGCGGGGACAAGACGCAACCCTGTCGAACTCCCCGTCTAATCCACATATCTTCCGATGTTGTTTGTTCTATTTCGATTGTTGCCGTTTGGTGCCAATAGAGTTCTGAGATAACACGTAGGTCTTGTTCGTCGTTCCCGGTTGTTCTCAGAATTTCGATCATATTTCGATGGTTAACGCAGTCGAACGCTTTTCGGTAATCTGTTAAACATGCATATACCTCTACATTCATGTCTCTACATTTTTGTGTCAGTACATTTAGGGAAAAAAAACAGCTTCTCGCGTTCCCAATCTATTTCGAAATCCGAACTGAGTGTTATCCATCTGATATTCGCACTTCTTGTAAATTCGTGTACGGATGATTCTGCGCAAAGTTTTAAGAACATGAGACATCAGGCTTATTATCCGGTAGTCGTCGCATTGTGAAGAATTAGGTTTTTTTTTGGAAGTGTTACGGATGTTGACTTCAGCCAGTCTGATGGCATTTTGCCGCAGTTATATGTCTTATTGAATAGTGATGTTATCAAGTCTAGGCTTTTGCTTTCGTTTTCTACGATTAATTTGAGTATTTCGGCGTTGATTTTGTCGGGGCCGGCCGGTGGCTTTTTCATTTTTGCTGCGCCTTTATTGCATGAACAACTTCTTCTTTAGTTATTTCTGTGGGTGTCTATCATCGTCGAAAAGGGTTTGGATGTATTCATTCCATCTCGCAAGTTTGTCTTCTATCCCTAGAATTATTTCGTAATTATTATCTCTTAGAATTGTTTCTTGCCACTGTATCTGCTTGTCATTTCTTTTACTTTCTTGTGTACGTTAAAGTGTCATATCTTTCCTGGAGTTGTTCTATTTCTTGGAATTTGGTTGACATCCAATTTTCTTTAGCTTATCTGCACCTTTTTCTAATGATTTTGTTTAGATGTTTGTATTCTGTTGGGTTTGTCTTCTGTTTTCGTCTTTGATCCATGAGGTCCATAATTTCTTGTGTTATCCATTCTTGTTTTCTCGTGAATCCAATGTCTTTCTCTTGTATATTTGTTATTTTAGTTTTTAAAGCATTCCATGTTCCTTCAATATCCTCTCTGTACCGATTTTGCTATCGTTTCTATTTCTTTCTCGATCTTGAGACTTATTTCTTTCTTTCTTATGGGGTTTTTAGTTGTGCGATATCTATTTTTCTTGCTACTCTTTCTCTTTCAACTTTCAGGAATCTTTTGAGTCTAAAGTTCATTACAACTGGATTGTGGTCACTATGAATGTCTGGCACAGGGTAGGTTTTTACGGATTTCATATACTTCTTAAAGTTTATGTCGAGTAGTATGAAATCAATTTGATTCCTGACAATTCTCCCTTTTTTGTCTGCATTTGATTTCCAAGTATATAGTCTTCTGGAATGCTGTTTAAAGAAGGTGTTGGCTATTAAAAGGTTGTTCTCTAGGTAGAATTATGCGAGTCCATCTCCTTTGTTGTTTCTTGCGCCAAGACCGTATGCTCCTATGTTGTCTCCTTTAGCGCCATGGCCAATTTTGGCATTAAAGTCTCCAATGATCATCGTTATTTCTCCTCTCTTCATCAGCCGCATTATTTCATCTATTTTGTTATAAAATTCTTCGATTTCTTGATCTGACTTGTCGCTTGTTGGAGCATAAATCTGAACTATATTTAGGTCTCTATGAGTTGTTCTATAACCAATTACGCTTCTGTCTGAAACGAGTATGGTTGTTCCATATTGATGTTCCAGGTCGGTACCTCCTGAATAATAAATGTATCCTTCTTTTGTTTTTTGTTTTCCGGAGCCAGGCCATCTTACTTCACTTAGCCCCAGTATGTCAATTTTCATTCTGCTCATCTCGGCCTCAGTGTTTGCTAATTTCACGGGCATGAATAAGCTGAGTACGTTCCAGGTGGCGATGCATACTGTCTTGCCATATATCTGTAACTTCTCTCCGCTTCCTTGATTCTCGATGGTAGGCGAGGGGGGTATTCTTCGCACCCTCACCCTCAGGAAAACCATTTTTTGCTGCTTCAGCTACCCTTTTCCGTGCTCGGTCCTATACCGTTTCAAAGTCATTCTTCTTGCGCTATAGTCCGATTTTGATGAAACTGCTGCCATCAAAGCAATTTTTTTTTAACAAAATTTCAAGATGAATATTTTATTAGAATGTGTGCTTAGAACTGTCTGGTGTATCTCTGATGAAAGATGATGCGTTTTATCGTCGTTGATACTCGGTCGTATGTCGGCAAATTTAATATTAAAATTTCAGTACATTGGAAAAACGATTGCAAGTATTATGCGGAGTAGGTATAAAGCACAGCTTCTAGACCAGCTCCCGCTTTTTCCCAAAAAAGCAGCAAAAGACACAGCAAACAGACAGCAAAAACAGCTGTTTTTGCTGCATGTTTTGCTGTTTTTGTTGTCTTTTTGCTGTTTTGCGGTTTTGCTGCCTGTTTTGCTGTCTGTTTTGCTGTTTTTTTTTTTGGGAAAGGGCGGGAACTGGTCTAGAAGCTGTGTATTATACCTACTATGCGGAAGTTAGGAACTGCCACTAATTGGTTGATAAATACCTTATGATTCTGAAATTTTATTTATAGGATTATGTTATACTGCAGCAAAGATAATACTATAGTATTATCTTTGACTGTAGTATCGTATTGCCAAGTATGTTTAAAGTTGTATTGTTATTTTCAGCTTTCGTGTGACATACGACCTATTGAAATTATTATCTGGCTACAATTTTCTGACATAGGAGCAATTTTTAACACATTGTTACTACGTTACTGACCACACCAGAGCCACATACGAATTTTAGAAATAAATTAAAAATGAAAGGTTCTTAATAAACATGTTTATTCAAGATACTTGAAGGTGTTTATAAACTGCCAATGTTGATGTAAATGCCTTTTGCTGAGAAAAAAATATTAGAATATGTGGTGTTTCACACCCTTATGCTCCTAGTAAAAGCTTATTTATCTTTGCATATTATAAGGCACCAAGTGGAAACTTTGATGTCTTTATTAGTAATTTAAACTCTATATTAGAAAATTGTTTTAAACCTTAGTCCTATGAATAATCAATTTTTTTAACATTCTCTCTTGCTATATTTGACGTTGATCAATTTAGGATGCTGTTGTGGAAAGCAATACAATACAGGGATTTTCAATAGGAGTGCTGTTATGGCTAATCAGTTTTACAAAAAAAATATTATACAAACATAAATATAGTTTTAGTTCAGCCGGAATTAGTAACTGATTCTGATTAAATTGTTTCAACAAATTATTTCATAATTCTTCTAAGTTGATCCAAAATAATTCCAAGTTGTACTAGCTCGCCAAGAGAGAACATTCAAATAAAATGATAATTTTATTTAAAAAAAAAATTACAACAATAGCACCTATCATACGAGTTATGTAACCACTACCACGAGATAGAGACTAATTCTGCTGACATTGCTTTTATTTTATATTATAACAATTATTGTTTCACAGCAGACGAGTCAGTCAGTTGATAATTACCTAAGCGTTAACATTGTATAATAATTAATTAATTTTGAAATAGATGTTTTTTAAAAAGACTTCGTGGAACATCGAGTAGTTAACTGGCGCAGTCGTTCGGATTTTTCGGGATTGATTATCGTCACATAATCGATCATTTCGCCGAAAAAGAATTTAAAATTAACATCAATTGTTTGCTGTGAGGTGTCAGAGTGGATTTCCAGAAACCGAAAACCCCAGTTCATCGTGAACCTGCTACCTTAGAGTAATCGGAGGTTGGACCCAATTCGCCCAATTCTCGCAAGGACCAGAATATTTTGGGAGTACCAAATCGCCAACCAGAAGCCTGACCTTATAGAAGATGTTCCTGTTTGTCGTCATTAGTGTGTAAGTGCAATTGATATTTATGTCTGACGTTAACGATATTATTAACAAACTAAGCAACCTTAATTTAAAATTAACGCCTTCAACTGAGTCTGCTTCTCAATCAGAAGAAGTAATTAAACTAGTTAATCAAGTTTTATCAGCAAATAATATTGAAGAAAACAGTACCGCAGGTACATCAAATAGGATTGATAATATAATTTTACAAAATAATACAACTTTTCCTACAAGTAATATTTGTACAATGGCCAGTGGCGTAGCTACCGGGTGGGCCAGGGGGGGCAAGGCCCCACGGCGCCAAGAGAAATTAGGCGCCGCTCCGAATTTATAAATATGCTAATGCTAACAATGCTCATGAGCTTAACTGAGTTTTTAAATTAAATAAATTATAATACAATCAAAGACCAAAATATGTATTAAACTTTTTACTCAACCAATACATTTTGTGTCAGGTATTTATTATTTATTCTATGTGGAATAAAAAGATATATCCCGGCGGCATATTTACACATCCTCACATACAATGGCACCCGGGTGCTGAAATCGGTTAGGTTTTGTACGCGTTTGTACCGCTATAAAAGCTCACTGATTTGGGCACCTGGAACACGCTGTTATATAATATTTAACTTTTCGCAAGGCCCTCCGCTCGCTTCGCTCGCCACGGGGGCTCAAGAAAAGGGAACTAACCAGGTGCTAACCCAAACTAACCCAAGACATACCCAAAATCAAGAAAAAACCGTTTAGAAACTTAACCTAAAAAAATAAAAAAAAAGCATTGGGGTTTGAACCCAGGCCGCCGAATTAAGACCTAACCATCTAGACTCTAGACCTCTCGACCACGAGGGCTTTGCCGCCAATTGATTGCATCGCGAAGACATGGCGCGATACTTTTTGTAGCGCAACAAACGCTTACAAAACTTAACCGATTTCAGCACCCTGATGCCGTCGTATGCTAGGATGTGTAAATATGCATCCCGGCGCGGCGGCATTTGGTACATGCAAATTTGTAAAAACGCTGCGTAAGGCGGCATGCGACTTCGAAGACAAAAATTCCGAAAATTTCGGTCGTAAAAAGTATGTGTTTTTTAGAGTTTCGTATTTAGTAGGTACCATTAGCCAGACAAGTCTAAATAGCCTAGCAATACTAAGCATAGAAAATTAATTTGTCCAAAAATTAATTTTGATCAAATAATCGATCAATTTACGTCAATTTATACCGAAGAAAGACTCCAATGTTTAATTAATTAAATAAGGTTACATATTATGTTTAGTTTACGTTTATATTTAAATATGTATGTACCTGTTGGTTGGTTGCCGTTTATATATTTTATATTCATATTCCTGTAAATAAAAAAGCGTGTGCACTATGTGCGCATATCAGAAGTGAAACTCCTCAAACTTAAACGCCCTAGGCTGGGATTTGGTTAAAAAGTAGTTTTATTTTTAAATATATCACTCAATTAAGGAAGGCCTAAATGAAAAAAAAAACTATTCTCCATATAAGGTTCGCTTATGTCTTGACAAGGTAATAAAGAAAACCCCATATTTTTATTTTGTAAACTAACAAAGATATCACAATAATTATACGCCCTAGCCTTATACATACCTTACGGATTGGGTTAAAAAGTTTTTTTTTTAAATAATTAACAAAAATGGAAGGCCTAAATGAAAAAAAACTATTCTTCATAAAAGTTTTGCTTATGTCTTGACAAGGTAATAGTGCAAACCCCATATTTTTATCTTGTAAACTAACAAAGATATCACAATAATTAAACGCCCTAGCCTTATACATCTCTTAACGGATTTGGTTAAAAGGAAGTTTTTTTAAATATAGGTATCACTCAATTAACAAAAAGGGAAGGCCTAAATGAAAAAAAAACTATTCTTCATAAAAGTTTCCCTTATGTCTTGACAAGGTAATAGAGGAAATTTCGTATTTTTATCTTGTAAACTAACAAAGATATCACAATAAACGTCCGAGACCGTTTTCCGTTCCCTGCCAGCTCGCCCGCCGTGTGTCGGGATCGGGACCTTCAAATTGTACTCCCGGCGCGCGTTAAGAAGTTTCACTTGAAAAATATACATTTAATATTATGATGTATTATTTTCTGATTAATTTGCGTATATACACAAAATATAGGTTTGTTTTAGGCGCCAGCGGATAGGCTTGCCCTCCGGCGCCCACATTTCTAGCTACGCCACTGACAATGGCTCAATTCAAACCAGAGTATTTAAAATGCGTACCGGAATTTGACGGTAACCCAAATGATTTGAATAGATATTTAGCTGTTTGTCAAAGTCTTGTCGATACATTTTATAAAGCAAATGAAAAAACAAACTTTCAAAATATATACTTGCTAAATTGCATTATCGGTAAATTAACCGGAACTGCGAAATTAATATTAGGAACCCAAACTGTTACAACTTGGGATGAATTAAAGAATACTTTAAGTAGATATTTTGCAGATCAACGCGATGAAGCTTGCTTAAATAGAGATCTTGTTATGCTTAGGCAACAAATTAACGAAAAACCTAATCAGTTTTATGATAGAATTTTGCATATATTAAATCTACTTTGTTCTTATGTAGATATACATGAAATAAATGATGCTGCTAAACTTCTAAAAAGAAATCTTTATAATAATTTAGCATTAAAAACATTTTTATCCGGTTTAAAAGAACCGTTAGGAACTACAATTCGTTGTATGTGTCCAAGAGATTTACCGGAAGCATTGCAATTTGTTACTGAGGAATATAATACGCAATATTTCCAAAATATATCAAAAATACCTAATCATAAACAACCTACACCGCAATTTAGACCCATGAATAATCAACATTATGTACCGCAATTTAGACCAATAAATAACCAACATTATACACCGTTTAATACATTTAACACGCACACACCACATAACCAATTCATGAACAAACCATCTTTTCCATCTCAGCCTATTCAAATTAGGCCCAATTATAATAAAATGCCTCAAAGATTTCCAACAAATGCACAAGTATTCGGAAATCGATCTCGAAGTACAAATGTATTCAGACCAAACCCAAATAAACAATTGCCACCACCAACTCCAATGAGTACCACAACTAGGCAAACAAATAATACTTTTAAACCAAATATAGGTCAACAAGCTTTTCAAAGAAATCATTTTCAACAGCGACCTAACCAACCTGCTAATTTTATAGCAGAAGAACTTTATAATACCGACATTATTGATTCTCAACAATATTATGCTGATAATATTGACCAAAACTATTCAGATGAATATTATAATTTTGACACACAAGAAACGCACCCATTGGATGAACAATTTAATGGCATAGATTATGATTCAGAATCATCTGATCCAATAACATATGATTCGTGTAGTAATGACCCAAATTTTCAGGAGGTTATTCACAAGAACCCAGAAACGTAACACCTGAAATAATATCTTTTAACAATACTAACACCAGTGAATTGTCATATATTGTATTTCCCGAATGTAATTTAAAATTTTTAATTGATAGTGGTTCAACGAAATCATTCATTGATCCAAATTTAGCATATAAATATTATTCTAATAATATAATTCACGATCCATTCATAGTGTCAACCGTTTTCCAACAATCAGCACATCAATACAGTGCAGAAATTCCAGCGTCTCGCATATTTAATTTACCTCAAAATAAACATCTTAAATTGTATTTATTTAAGTTTCACAATATTTTTGACGGTTTAATAGGTATTGATAATCTAAAAGAATTGCAGGCTAATATTAATTACGAAAAAGGATTTTGAGTAACTCCTCACTCACGCGAAAATTAAATTGCAATTCCATAAGACAAAAACAGAGGTGAATAATATCACTATTTCTCCTCGCACAGAACAAGCAGTTAAAATAAAAACTAATATACAGCATGGCGAAATATTAATACCATATCAAAAATTGCATAATTGTGAAATACCTAATTGTCTTACGAAAGCAAAAAATGGTTATGCGTTAACCACGTTACTAAACAATACATGTCAACCAATAACGCTAGATATTTCAGAACCGTTCAATGATGAACGATTTAATCGATCAGATATCGAAAATATTGATCTTAATAACTTTGATGACTCAACATACATTCCTCAATTTGACCCATCTCAAATTCGAACTGATCATCTTAACAAAGAGGAAAAATCTAAAATATTAAACCTATGTAAGGAATTTTCAGATATATCTCATAATGAAAATATGCCTTTAACCGTCATAAGTAAAATTAAACATTCAATTAAAACAACAAGCGAAAATCCTGTATATAGTAAAACTTATAGGTACCCTTTTGTACATAAAAAAGAGGTAGAATCTCAAATAAC
>JAEQML010072613.1:0-15407 GCA_016904865.1 Pissodes strobi
CCCAATTCTGGTGGGGTGGTCTTTCACCGGACGATGCGAGTAGGCTTATGCATCTACCACCTAGGGCCGCTTCCACTCGAAGCATCGGCCTCAGACTCATTCCTTTGGCGGTCCCTAGTCTGACAGGGGTAAAAATGGGGTTTGTTGGATCACTCCCCAGTGATCAGCTCCAGACTTTGTACTTTGGTTTTCTCCAGCCTGGAGGAGGACGATGGGATTTGATGGGCCACATCCCGTGGCAACTCGGAATGGTGGGGGCGTCACTCCCCGTAATCAAACTGCTCTCACCAGTTTGACGTTCCTGCCAGCCAATACAATGCAGCCTCTCTGGTCACAAACTGTCATTGATCGGCTCCAAACTTTGTACTTTGGTGTTCTCCAGCCTGGGGAGGACGATGGGATTTGATGGGCCATATCCCATGGCAACTCGGAATGGCGGGGGCGTCACTCCCCGTAATCAAACTCCTCTCACCAGTTTTGCGTTCCTGCCAGCAGGAAGCGGAGCCTTACCGGCAAGGTGTTCCTTGGGGAGCGGAGGTCTTGCAGCAGGTTCCACGAATAACGCGGGGATCTTCAGTTTGGTCCGTAACGAACTCGGTGGCGCCTAATGAATCTTTCTCCGGTTAATTGAGCAGCGGGCAAATTGCGCACTCACTTTTCAGCTTGCTACAAGGCCTTGCGTTCCGATCTGCCGGCTGATTATTTTCTCGGTGGATAACTCGTCGAATTTGGTAGGTGTATACTAATACTAATCTCGGTGAAACTCGTCATAGCTCCACGAGCATTGAACATTTTTTAATCTTCTAATCTTAAAAAAAATATATTTTTATTACCCAGAAAGCGCGTCGCAAGTGAACGTACAAGAAAATATCGTTTTCCGCAATTGATAGAAAATTAACATTTTTTTTTATCGTATTTTGTAAAAATAATTGGGATGAACTTTGGGGCTACAATTTTACAAAAACAGGACATGAGTTCTTAGACTCGTAGTCCCAAAAACATAGGCAAATTATTGATTTTATCTTCTATATTTAGCAGAGGAGTAGTCGCCGACATGCTTCAAAATATATGTGTTTAGCACCTATGTTTGTTTCAACATAAATTCAGAACAAGCTGAAATAGAGATCTCGATTAAAAATATTCAAATAATTTTTGTCAAATTCGCAGGCAGTATTTTCTCTCTGGTTAGAATTCCAAATAAAAACACCGTATACATGCCCAGCTTCCACTGCTCTGCGAACGTACATGTTCCGAAACAAAAACTATCCGGAAACTTTTTCTAACTATGAGCATTTTCCGTGTTTTTCTTTTTTCCGCCTCATAGTCAGCTGTACAGTTAAAGCAAAAGAACGTTTTAATTTAATATACCAAGGGTGTCATTTAATCTTATCTTAGGCAGTGATACTATTATATTTTGTTATTATTTAGAAATATTAGACCCACATAAAGTGAATAGTTTGAAGATATTAATAGTGCCAAATTATCTCAATCCGCCGATAATATTTATGTGCAAATAATTGCATTTTAGCTCAAAGCAATTATTGTTTGTTATGCACGAACCCTGTTACAGATAAACCCGATTTAGTTAGTTTAATTCAATTTACCAAGAACAAACCAAAAAAGATACTAACGTGTATAGGTTTGGAGCACCCTCTCAATATTATTATTTTTATTAAAAAAGAAACTGTGCCTTCTAAACCCACCTTCCGCGGTCGTGACCAAAAACAAGACGAAAAACGATATCGACGCTTAAGAAACAACACCTCGTATCTTCAAAATGACAATTTTACAGGAGACACAAAAACATGAACATACATAAATGTTTAAATTTAAATGATTGGTCTTTTGTTTATATATATTTTTAATTGAAAAATACTTTTTTTTAACTATCTTTGATTTTATTTTTCGTTTTTAAATGGAGATACCCGGGTATTATTTTTTACTAGGTTACACAATACGAGGTATTAACATAAAAAAAGAATAACGACAAAGATGAGATAAATGCTGTTTATTAAACCAATATAAAACTTTCAACACAAAATTAAAAATAAATTTTTACTTTGTGGAATATAAATGAAATCTGAAATAACTGACGACAGGAGATGAATCTGATGATGTAGAAATCTGTCATAAACATGGTGGCATTCTTTCGGTAAAACTTATTTCAATTGTTGGAGGTGTTGCCATTTGATGTATTTTATCTTTATCGGAATTTTATACAATTTCAGCGGCACAAAATTCGAATTTTGGTTCTCTGGTTTTCTTATTCTGTGGGGCAATTCCTTCCATCTATGTTGGGGTTTGGAACCTTCGGCAACATGCACTAAAACGGAGTTTTATCCACAATACCGAAACAGAATTATTGCACTCGACGCGCGCGTCGCTAACCATGTTAGCATCATCAGGAGACGATTAAAACTAAATTTAAAACTCTACCTAACTCGCTTTTATACTAAATGTTTGCTTAATCAAGCGGAACCAAAGGGACCAATCCTAGAATCCCACTAGTCACGCTCGATCAACCAATACAATGGACTATACGGAATAGGCCCTCTATCTCTATTTAAACTATTCTTACATTTAATAATTTCCATACTTTCATATGCGTCTAATAATCTCCTATCAGTTATATTATGAATTAATTTTAAATTTTTAATTGTTATTCTATGATTATTATCAAAAGCATGCTCGGCAACACTTGATTTTTCTGTTCTACCATACTTTAAATGAGCTATGTGTTCCTTGAATCTCGTGTGTATAGATCTTCTAGTTTGCCCAACATACTTTTGGTTACAATACATGCATCCAATTTCATATATTCCACTTCTTTCTAATATTTCAATTTTGTCCTTTGGACCCCCTAATAATTTCTTAATGTTGAACTGAGTTTGGTATACTAATTTTAAACCTACTTCCTTAAAGACTTTTTGGAGTCCTCTAGTATACTGAGGATTATATGGTATCGAGACATATTTTGTATTGTCATCCTGATTGACGAAAGAAGTGGAATCACGAATGGTCTTTCTAAACAAATGCCTATTAATTAGTCTATTTATTAAGTTAGTATTGAAACCATTAACTTTCGCTATATTCCTAATTGTCTCCTTTTCATTAATAAATCTTTCTCTGCTGAGAGGAAAGTTAACCATACGGTGTACCAAAAAATGAAAGCTGGCCATTTTGTGTTGATCGCAGTGGAAGGAGTCATTAGAAATATATCGGTTAGTGGCAGTGCTTTTTCTATAAATATCAAATTCTAGTGTGTTATTATCGTTCCTAATTACTAAAGTATCCAAAAATGGAAGTTTGCCATTGTTCTCGACTTCATAAGTAAATTTAATTTACTGGCCAGCTTTCATTTTTTGGTACACCGTATGGTTAACTTTCCTCTCAGCAGAGAAAGATTTATTAATGAAAAGGAGACAATTAGGAATATAGCGAAAGTTAATGGTTTCAATACTAACTTAATAAATAGACTAATTAATAGGCATTTGTTTAGAAAGACCATTCGTGATTCCACTTCTTTCGTCAATCAGGATGACAATACAAAATATGTCTCGATACCATATAATCCTCAGTATACTAGAGGACTCCAAAAAGTCTTTAAGGAAGTAGGTTTAAAATTAGTATACCAAACTCAGTTCAACATTAAGAAATTATTAGGGGGTCCAAAGGACAAAATTGAAATATTAGAAAGAAGTGGAATATATGAAATTGGATGCATGTATTGTAACCAAAAGTATGTTGGGCAAACTAGAAGATCTATACACACGAGATTCAAGGAACACATAGCTCATTTAAAGTATGGTAGAACAGAAAAATCAAGTGTTGCCGAGCATGCTTTTGATAATAATCATAGAATAACAATTAAAAATTTAAAATTAATTCATAATATAACTGATAGGAGATTATTAGACCCATATGAAAGTATGGAAATTATTAAATGTAAGAATAGTTTAAATAGAGATAGAGGGCCTATTCCGTATAGTCCATTGTATTGGTTGATCGAGCGTGACTAGTGGGATTCTAGGATTGGTCCCTTTGGTTCCGCTTGATTAAGCAAACATTTAGTATAAAAGCGAGTTAGGTAGAGTTTTAAATTTAGTTTTAATCGTCTCCTGATGATGCTAACATGGTTAGCGAAACGCGCGTCGAGTGCAATAATTCTGTTTCGGTATTGTGGATAAAACTCCGTTTTAGGGCAATTCCTTGTTATCGTCAGAAAAAATACACTTGTACATAATTTTACCTTCTGGTAAATATGTTAGACATCGCATTTCATTGACTGTGAGTAAACCTGGCCTGATTGATGAACAAAGTTTATTGCTGGCATAATCTGAAAAAAAAAATCAAACGATAGAAATTTCGCGTCATAAGGTCGTGGGTTTCGTCGTGCTTCTTTTGTAACAGCAATATAACCTGAAAGAAGATGAATGACTCTATTTTTCAACTTATTTTCAATCACTGCATATATAGAGTCACATTCCATCTGAGTGTGCCCACGTTCTAAATGAGAACATGGTAGGTCACTTGAAATCACAGAATTTCTATTCTGGTATGTGCAACCATCAGTCCAAACCACAATACGTTTTCCAGAATCCCTATGTTTATTGATATAATCAATGAGGCAGCTAGCGAAAATGGAGGCTACGAGCTCACCTTGCGATTCATTTCACCAGTAGCATCATGTGTAGCTAAATTAAATATTGTGTAGTTATGAACGCACAGCTTTGTTTTGAAGTATAAGGCACTGGCATTAAAAAAGGGCACCAACTTAACAGCCTGTACATCTGCAGTAAGGACAATGCATTGACCTTCTTCAGCCTTCTTTTTATCTCCTCTTGCTAGTTCTTTTTGATCGAAGGGCAGTTTATATTTTTCTTCTTTCAAATTTCCAATATTGTATTTTACGCAGATGTCACATGCATCCTTCTTCGGGTGGAATATGGAGATGTTTTTTCTGACACAACTGTGTCAAATACTTGCCTACTTAAATGTGATATTTGTTTTTATTTACAATACTCTACATAGTGATTAAAAAATTGTGTCATCGTGGTAAATATTGGTTTCAAATACAGTTTATAACTTTGTTTCTGGCAATAATGAGACGGTAATTTTGGGATTGATTCCAAGTAGATTATCAGATTATCTTTTTGTTCCCTCTTCTTGGTTTTTCTTAAAGTTTCACTTCGCTCTGCATTTCTATTCTCCCTACTCATGTGAATTCCAGCATTATCCTTTTTTTCAGTCACCCAGTTCCTAACTGACTATTCACCTAAATCAAACGTGTTTAGGAATGTTTTCTTGCAGACTTGTTTTCTAGTTCCCCCACTTTTTAAATGGTAAATCAAAGTTATACTTCTTCTTGAATTATTTTCTTCCGTCCTTTTTCTTGTAGCAACGTGGCAGTCGACTAGGGATGAGACAAAATATTTTCTTTGCTCCCAATTCATATCATTCCAGAAGCTCTCATATTGTGCCACTCTTTCTTCTTCTTTTACATCATGACAGAACCTTTTACTAGGCTTCTTACACATTTCTGAATCACAAATCCCCTTAATTGTTATTGCATTTCTTACTGTGTCATGGAAAACTTTTTTGTTATTTCTGGGTCTTCTATACCCTAGATATTGCTGTCCTTTCATTCTCAATTTTCTGTTTTTTTAGCAAACCAATCTTGCGATACAGCCTTATTATTTCCTTTGAGTTTGGGCTGAAGATCTTCTTGCATATACTTGCCATTCGGTGCTGCCAATTGAATATCAGATATAACTTGTATATTCCTATTCTTTTGATCAGAGGCGAGTTTAACGAGTCTGAACAATGGTAATTAATCTTCAGGATCACTATCATATTCTTGAATGTTACTGGCATCCGCTACTACTGTCGTTTGAATATCAGATGCAACTTTTATATTAGCAATGTGCTCATCATTTTTATTAGCAACCATTTGGTTGCATTTATCAAAATACATTTCTTCATTTTGTTTATTCTGTCCAAATTCAACCTGACTGACATAATCCGCTACCGATAATCCTAACTCCACACTATTCCAAAAATCTTTATCCATTTCTAGAATAATTGGTTCGTTCTCTGTTATTGGATTCCGTTTATCGCATTTTGGGCTCTCGTGTAATTGGTCTAGAAACAAATAATTAATGTAGTTAACATTTTAAGGCATATAAAAATATTTTTGTAAGTACATAAAAAGCATAATATATATACATAATACATACACAGAAAAAAACTGACAATACCTTGCTGTATCTCTGCATAGTTATTTGCACTGGAAGTCTCCATAAATTCATCAATTGAGTTGTTCTGATTGATTGTTGAATTCTGTTCAATGCTTTTTCGAATGTTGCGTGTCTTTCCTAGAAATAAGCAATTGTTGTTTTGATTCAGAAAACACGACCAAATACACATTATATTCACCAATATACGATATATTAGTATTTTGTTACATTTGACCAGAAAATAGAACTTTAAACGACAATGTTTCAGCCGGAAAGTAGCATTTTATCGGCCTTGATCGGAAAGCAGGTATTAGAACCGGCCTCTGATGCCTATTTTTCGGTCAGTTTAAAAAAATATTGTTCGCTACCACGCCCGGAAAACGCCTATACACGCCTAACAGGCTTCTGCCTATTCGGCATGTAAATTGCTAATCATAATAATGCAGTATTAATTTGATATAGTACCTTGTAATTTCACTCCATATTCATTTGACATAAAAGCCTCCATGATTGCGTCATCATCAAACATAGTATCATCGTTCTCTTGATCCATTTTCGTCACTTTTAAACTTAAAAACTTAAATCAAAAACAGAAAATGTAAACGTGTCGACTCACACCACACAGCTGTTTGATTCAAACTAACAAAATAACTCGTATGTCTCTTCCACGTGCAAACTATTCCCGCCAAAATTCCCCGTTATACGAGGTATTTTTTTACGTCGGTTTTAAAGGTTTGTATCGATCTTGGACTTACGAGCTATTGAGAACAGTTCAATCTTAGACTGTATGTTGGTTTAATGTAATAAACTCATATTCAGCAAAAAAGGAGATACGAAGTATTGTTTCTTAAGCGTCGATATCCTATATTTCTTAATTTTCATATCTATTAAAGTGGAGTTTCTCAAAAAGATGCAGTCGCACACAAATCACATAGTTCCATCTACCTTTTTATGGCAGTAGCACACACACTAAACGGAGGTCCAATACCACTCGATGAGCCGTGTGTGCGAAGATGTTGATTAACACGGCTCTTGAATAGTTGTAGGTTGTAATTAGAGAAAAACAGATCTTGGGAGTGAGTTCCACAGTCGTACAGTACGTCAGACAAAGGAGTCCTTGTAAAGCGATGTTCTAGATACTTCTTCTTGTACGAAGAACGGGTACGCTCTTGCCGTCTGTCGTGACTGTCTGACAAGGATGAGGCGGGCCAAATCCAGGACATATCTACCGTGAAAATATCTGTAAAACAGGGAGATCTCGGCCACATGTCTACGGCGTTCCAGACTATCTAGGTTCTGGGTCAACTACGAGTCGCTGACGAGACGCACAGCTCTCTTCCATCATACCAAATTCTGCCGAATGCCTTTGACATATCCAAAGCAATCGCTCGAGGTTCTCCGCAGTTCTGAATTGCCCTATTCCATATATGAATCACATCAAATCCTTTATTCATGCTAATTACATAATATGTGCTTACACACGTCAAAATACAGAAAGTTAACAAAACAACAAAAGAACAACGTAGAATATTACAATACATTAAATATTACAATTTACAACACAATTACAATATTGCAATAAAATTTTCTAAAATCATATACAGATATTAATTTATTTATTTTCGATAACCAAATATATTATTAATAAAATCTAAAAGTTAAAAACTCCTGAAATGAGTAAAACACATTTTCTATTAAAATCTTTTTGATTTCGTCCCTATACAACTTAAAGCTAAGTCTGTTTATTCTGTCAGGTTTGGTTCAGGTATTTGCATGTCTTTAACTATGAGTTGTGCAACTCCAGAGAAGTAATTGTTAAAGGTGTCAGCAGTAATGTTACCGTCACTCTGCTTTTGCTTTTTGCCCCTGTCAACATTTATAATTTCCCACATACTTTTTATAGGGTTGCTTGATGTTGCTATATGCCTGTCATTTGCCTAATTTTAGCATTTTTAATTTTATTTTTGTATATTTTGCTATAGGATTTAAAAATATTCAGTAATTCTATGGTTTTATATGTTTTAAACAGCTCGTGCAGGAAGGAAAGCTGCTCACGAATCACTCTCAGCTCGTCAGGGAACCAGCTAACCAGCTAACTTCATTACAAGTACCTGAAAACTCTACCAATTGACACAAGTGATCAGTAATGCCTAGCCCACAAACCTGCATAGAGACAATCTCAATTTGTTCGTCAATGAAAATATTATCGAGACAATTTTGTCCCCTTGTGGCCTGAAAGACAGTGTCTCTAAAACATTCTCAGATAAAGAGAATCCGTATCAGGCTCGCAGAACCTGACATTAAAATCACCCGCCATTAAAATTATTTAAATTAATACCACAAACCTCTATCTACATTAAAATTATTACATACATTTAACACGTTAAAATCAATGTTTTTCCTAACGAAAACTGTAGTGTCTCCACCCATGGATAGTTCCAGGCTGTATCCAGACAGTTTCTTATTTTCTATTTCTGTATTTGTCATTTAATGTCTCCACCCATGGATAGTTCCAGGCTGTATCCAGACAGTTTCTTATTTTCTATTTCTGTATTGGTCATTTAATGTTCACTTATGCACAGGATGTCTATGTTCTTATCCATAATATATGCTTCAAGCTCATCACATTTGTTGCATAAGGACCTGATGTTAACGTGCATTATTTTTAGTTTGTATTTCGTTTTCCTTATTTCTGTCTCAACATGGTACGGCTGTGGATAGTCAGAAAATGGATAACAATGACCCCTTCTGGCCAGAGTGCTGAAGTCAGATATTTATCGCGGGCTGTGAGTGACATAGGTCGCTATATATCCTGTTGATCTCTCTTTGCAAAAGCCGTATTGATTATCGCTAATTATTATGTTGGTCTCGAGGTACTTGAGTAGTTGCTGATTGACTACAAGTTCTATGACATTGGAGATTATTGGAAGCAAAGCAACAGGGCGTGGTTTTCTTGCCTTTTTTTGAAACAGGTTGTACTCGAGTGACTTTGCAAGTTGATGGGAAATTCGGAAAAAATGGGTGTTAGTTCATTGGCACTGTTCTTTAGCACGATGGCAGGTATTCCGTCTGGTCCTTATGCATTTTGTGTATTCAGCTCTTTGAGAATTTTACGAATATCACGGCGATGGAACTTTTTGCTGTCATGACACTGTTGACGTTGGATATGGTGGAGAGAGCTTTGCCTTGTTGGACGTTTAAAGTAGAGTGCGATGAAAACATTTCGGTGAGCATGTTTGCTTTTACCTTAGCTGTAGTCGCCCTGACGCCGCGTTCGTCTATCAAAGGTGGGAGAGACGTGTTTGTAAAGTTATTGCTACTTGCTGTCTTTGTTACCGACCAGAAATTCCTGGAGCCACTTCGGCATTGCAAAAGTTTATTCCTGATCCATGGGTTGTGTTTATTTTTAGTTTCGTCAATTACAGGTTTGAATTCGTTTCTCGCTTCGGCAAAAAACTGCGACTTTTAGCGCTTTAATTTTGCTGTCAGTACTTGTAGGCTTGCTGTTTTATACTCTACAGCTCTTGCGGAATCTGCTCGCAACAGACTGACGGGTCGTCGGTGACAAAGCAGACGTCTAACCAAGGAAAATCTAGGTAAAATTCTCTTAGATAGTCCCAGTTTGCACAATTTGAATGCCAGATTTTACGAAGCAATCATGGATCTTTCTATAGGAGTGGCAGTTCACAACCGTTGTAATAAGTTTTATGGTCGGAAATGCCTAATGGTAGACCAACTGTAATTGTGTACTGGTCAGGATTTGTGACTAGAAAAAAATCCAGGGGGGCGGCAAATTCGCCCTTCTCTGAGATCGGAATTGGTTGGTCTACAAGTTGAGTAAGGCTGCAGATGATGGCAAGTCCTTTAGCTTATCTACCTTCGTCGTCGGTCTTGTTGTGATATTTAAGCCAGTTGGTATTGTGGGCATTGAAATCTCCCAGAACGATTATTCTGCCACTTCTATATTTACATTACTTGACATATTAAAATAAGTTATTCTGTTGCTGTGTTTGTTTAAATATAATCATAATATTAATATTTGTTTTAAAATACCTAAATACTTACCAAATAATGTGTGACACCTATTATTTATATATAAAAATAAAAAAAATAGTTGCACGGTTGAAATTTGATAATGCAGCAGGTACTCTAATTAAGTCATGGTAGTATAGGTTCCTGCTTTGTGTAAGATTGAAAATTCCGTGCTCTTTTTACCGGATCGGATAATTATTAACCTGAAACTAGGTTTAAGGTAAAAAAATTATTAATTCCTGTAAAGGAACTCGAAACAAAAATCATGTTACGGGATCGTTAAAATTGTCGTAACAGCCTATGGTCCGATATCCTAATCCTGATTCTCCTCATGTTTATTTGTATTTGTGTAGCAATAAATATTTTTCTAGGGTATTAAGGCTTTTTAATCGCCGTCTTCTATCATTCTTTAGATGCTGGTGAAAAGTGTATAAAACTATTGCTGATTCAATTCATTTTCATCTTAACCCTAGACAATACAATCGGTCGTCAGAATTACGACAGTAGAAATTAAGAAATAGAAAAACTTCGGCATGTCCCCGTGACTGCTCTTTTGTTGGCATCTAGATGATATAGGCGACGGGTGAATCCGTGCTGTGAGACATTTTCATAAATCTCTATAGTATTAAGTTCCTTCTATGGTTACCTTTCTATAGTATATTAACAAGTCTTTTTTTTTTGTTTATATATATAAATAGGTTACAAATTTAATGGTATCGTTTAAGCGGACCAGACGATGATTTTGATGAATAGCTTTTGTATAAAGAAGACAACGTTTCCAAGGACGATGAATATACAGAACGTGTGAAAAATCGTGTTTTAAACAAACATACATCCAATATGAACAAGAATTATATGGTATTTAAGATGGAGAATTTTAAAAGAATGAAAGACAATGTAAATGGTGAAATGTTTGATGCGGAAACGATTTAATTAAACACCAATCAATAGAAACCAGATCCTAGTAAATTGATAGAATGTGGGAGAGTTCCTCATAATGTACCTTTGAGCAAACCCAATAACAGCAAACCATCATTTTACCCTCTGGCTCATACTTTAAAAATTGACGAGCAAGTTTTGAGGGTTCGTGGATGTTGCCCATTTGGGACGTATATGCTAAGCAATCCAATTACAGTATCAAAATACTTATCGTTTTTAATGCCGACTCTAAATATATGCTTCTTGTTACTTAGAGAGGGTGCGATAAGCAATGGAGATCCCCAGGAGAGTTTACTGTATAAAAGAACTAAACAAAAGTTTCGACGTGTCAAATAAATCATCACCATGGCTAACTAATTCAGGCCAATAAATTTGTAAAATTCATGATAAACAATCCATATATTATAACGGTCAAAAATGGCAGTACTTAATTGTAAATTAATAATAGATTTTATTTACCATTTTTGTTATTAAATTTTCCATTCGTCATTCTCTGAAGAATGGAACAGATATTGGGGTTATGAGAGCTAGTTTCAATATTGATACAATTTCAAAATATCGCATATTTTTCACATCACATGGAATGTTAATACTATACCCGTTAATTACGGTTAATATCCAGTAATTTTCGCCGATATCTTCTTGACTATCTGCTTTGACGATATCCTTTTATTGTCGTCCGGAGCGGAGTACGGGAATCACACATGTAGTTGCCTTAAATAAAAGTAAACATTTAACGTTAAGTGGGTTTCAGATGCTGGAATTCCAGTTTTGTATTGATAACATGCATGTCAACAATGTTAACTTGTCAGAAGATTTTCAGTTAAATGGTATCATAGTTATTTTAATTTTATATGATGCATAGATTCTATACGTGTAGTGGATTCTGATTTTATTGGATTCCATATTTATTCCTTGCGATAAGTGGACTTTTTTGACTAAATTCCTAGACATGCTCTTCTTGTTTTCCCTTGTTTACGTTAGCTTTTCGAAAAGTTTTCGACGTTCAATTAATGGTTCAAAACTTTCTTCTTTTAGATTGCTTGAACCTATTCACTTTTTTATAAAAAAGCAGTTACTTTGAGCTTTTGAAGTGTAAACAACTATGAAGAAAAAATTACAATAATTTATTTTGGGATAATTAATTAACCAGTGGCGGCTCCTGGATTTATGGCGCAGGTATAGAATGCATCCAAAAGCCAGCTGCAGGCGTCGCCACA
Source organism: Pissodes strobi (assembly GCA_016904865.1). Classification (NCBI taxonomy): domain Eukaryota; kingdom Metazoa; phylum Arthropoda; class Insecta; order Coleoptera; family Curculionidae; genus Pissodes; species Pissodes strobi. The sequence continues at coordinate 12,428 of JAEQML010072613.1, forward strand.
GTGCGGACACCTGTGAACAAAAATCGAAAAAGGGATTGCGAATTTTAAATGCTTTAATACTGCAAAAGTATATATATAAAAGTCCAGTATATCTAAAATCATAAGCTGTTTTTAGTCGTACCTTCGAAAATGGACAAAATAACTAATTTAAGTCGTAATTTTATAATATAAACGATAAAATCGTATAAAATGCCTATCAAAAAACTAATTTTACTGGTTCTGCATTTTATTTCATACATATATTTTTTAAAGCATTACAGTGGTATAAACTTGCCTTATTTGTTTGAATAAAATTTTGCGAATTCAAATTCAACTTTTTAAATAAATTGTTTAAAACTGCAATGCTGTCAAAAAAAAATAATAATCTAATTTTCACTAAGGTTTAAAAAAATGCACAGTTTTGCACAGACTCACTATTATCCTAAATATTAATCCAATGATTTGGCAAAAAGGTGACATAAGTGCTTTTTCCTACTAGCTGCTAATAAGAGTGCTGTAGTTTTTTAATGAATACATTTCAGTCATAATAATATAATAGTATATTATTTTATATGGAGGAAAAGTGATACTTTTCATGGCCCGCTCGTGTTTAACAGCCGAACGGAGTGAGGCTGGTAATAGAGAGCAAGCCATGAAAAGTAACTTTTCCTCCAAATAAAATATGCTGTTTTTTCTTCAAATGTCGACAAATTAATGCAAAAACATCTCTTTTTAATAGTAATAATAATAATTATTATTAAAGATAAGTGGGTTCGCAAGGGGGCTTAGACCGGTGTCGGTGAATAGGCACAGGTTGTTGCTATAGTAATGTAACATAAAGCTGTAAGTGGACACTGTCAACAATAATTATTTTTTTAAAATTGCATCTCCGATTGCGTTTTAATTCCGTATTGATAAGCAGTTATTGGGTAAGTTCGATTAAATAATAACCAATTTGTTCCTAAATTAGTGATTTTTAGAAATGCAGTGCACAAAATGAGTGATAAATACAAATTTTAGTTTAATAAATCTCGAGTTGTTGGCGCTTATTTTGTTGTTTGCTTGTTTGTATCTATGTTGCTATGACAACACTTTTACCTCCGCCGGCGGAAAAGTGAAAAGTAAAGCTCCGGCGGAGGAAAAACGAAACTTCACGGCCGCCTACACAGTCGAGTAATGACGGACTTACTGACGTTTGAAGAAAAAATATATTGATACTATGTATGCATTCACAGTCAAAGATCTGTCGATGCTGGATACCGGACCTCTTAAATATTGTTGCATTAGCGGTGATAACTATCTTTATGTTGTGGTAAACATAGGAGGCTATGCAAAAACAAAATTAAATTGACATATTCAATTACTGCAATAAAAATGCTGCTATCATGTCACCAAAGTATATGTCACTCTCTCGAAAATAATTTTATTGTTGTGTTTATTTTTTGCAATGGATATTAGCGTCGAAGGTATGTACAGGGTGTTTCAACGAGGACTGAACGGGGGCTTATTTTTGACCTTCCCTGTATTTTTAAAACAAACCAAAATAGCCATTCGATGTATTTTTTTCTGCTAAATTCAAAGGTTTAACCAACAAAAACATTTGAACCAAAAACAAAAGACTTACGCCATGGATGAACTGTTTCTTAAATGGAACACCCTGTATATTCCTACATTTTTGGACTCTCTAGAGAAATCTAAACACATTTCATGTATAATAACCTATACCTATCTTTAGCTGGTTACGAAATATTGAGAGTTGAAAGTTGGGCATTTTGACATTTTGACAGGCTCTAAAATCTAAACCGCGTGAGATCAAAGAAAACGATTTGCACATTCCTATCTTAGGTTTTCATAAGCTCTCGAATGACACTAATTCCGAATTTAACCCGAGGATAAAATTAACCGGAACTTTTAAACCTCCGGTTAAATTCAAAGTTACTGTCATTCGATAGCTTATGAAAACCTAAGATAGGAATGTTCAAACCGTTTTCTTTGATCTCTTGCGGTTTAGATTTTAGAGCCTGTCAAAGGTTCAATATGCCCGACTTTCAACTGTCAATATTTCGTAAATAGCTAAGGATAGGTATAGGATATTATACACAAAATGTGTTTAGATTTTTCTAGAGAGTCTAAAAAAGTAGTAATATACAGGGTGTTCCATTTAAAAAACAGTTCATCCATGGCGTAAGTCTTTTGTTTTTGGTTCAAATGTTTTGTTGGTTAAACATTTGAATTTAGCAGAAAAAAATACAACACATCGAGTGGATATTTTGGCTTGTTTTAAAAATACAGGGAAGGTCAAAAATAAGCCCCTGTTCAGTCCTCGTTGGAACACCCTGTACAAACTTTTTTTTACCGCGCTTTTATTAGGTTCCTATGTAAATTTATACAGGGTGGGGACTTTAACTGGAACAAATTCGATAAAAATAAAACTAAAATATAAAGATTTTGAAGCGTGCGGAATTAAATAATGATATCGGCGCTGTTGCCAGATTTTCCAGTTTTTCCCAACACGTAGTAGCTTTTTAATTTTAAATGAAATGCCCCATTTATTTGTATTGCTCTAAATTGGACGTGTTAAATTTAGTAAGATCCCAAATTTTCAAAATTCTATCATTATTGGTTGCTGAGCTGACAACACTGCATTTCCACTAAAGCCGGTTTCATAGTTTTTTAAACTATAACTCACTACTATACATTTTTAAAAAAATTTTAGACAAAACTTTTCGTATTTTGGGGTTTAAAATAATTATGTACAGGGTGATCCCCTATAATGCCGCCCCCCTTAACTTTTTTATTTTAAGTGTCCCAAAAAAATTAAAAGTATGGTTATGTAGGTACTGAAAAATACTGTTTTTCTGCGTATAAAAAATATTGGAAAAATGATCAGTATACAGGGAAAAACAAAAAGTTATTTTTTTTTTCTTTTTTTTTCAATATGAATTTATTTTTGGATTTTTCGTAAAATTCTAAGCATATTTTATCTATGGTGTTATACCTC
>JAEQML010072614.1:0-15405 GCA_016904865.1 Pissodes strobi
ATTTCAACAACTAACACGTATTCATATGACCTATTCTATATTATAGGGTGTTAGGTCCAAATTAAAAACGCATTGCCTGGCAGCTCGTTCAGTATCACCTGTAATAATCGGCATAGGAAATTTGGTAATAATATCTTCACTAGTAACAGTATCTTCGTCTTTTTTTTCACATCTCTCCACTTTGTCCACTTGACCAACAAAATGCTTAATGCAATTTTGAAAGGGTATTGCACTATAACAAAATCATTTAGACCTATTTTTGAATCTGGCTCGGTTTAGAACTCATCAGATATGTTAGAGCTGTCATCGCACAGTTCTTTTAGGGGCACGTCATCTTCACTGTCGTTGGAGTCATCAAAAAAAGATTTCTTGACAACCTGAACTTTGGCCTTTTTTATTTTCTTGCTGTATCTTTTCTTCCTTTTTTTTTTCTTCGATTATGGGTGTGTCTGTCAAAATAGTAGAAGTTGCTCTTTTTGACTATTTTCTCTCATAGCTGCTTTTAAAAATGGTCTAACAGCCTCTGGTTTCACATTGTTTTTCGGGAGTTACTTGTGCTTCTACTTCAATTATGGAACTCTCTAGTGCATTGGTAGTTTCTTTTATGGATTGATCAGGTGTCATATCATCGCGATCACTTACTAACGAACTCAAAAAGGTAGAGTTTTGAAAAACATCTGTGTCAAAAGAATAAATTCCAGTTTGTTTAAATCCTTTAATTATATTGGTCGGCGTAAATGCTTGTGGAAAAGATTTGCCTGCTATTTCTGCTATATCATACAACGAAACTGGAGTGCCAGGGTCATTCATCATCCACTCATCCATGGCCCTATCGTACTAGCCCTTAAATGGCCCAAAGCAACTCACATCGAGCGGTTGCAACCTGGGGCTGCAATGTGGCGGTAGAGTAACTAGAACGATTCCGTTGGCCTTACAATATTGTAGGACTCTCACATCTGTATGGATTTCGTAATTTTTTTCATTTGATTTTGAAACGGATTACTTTTATTGGGACTAGAATGCTTATGTACACATTTTTAATTTCCCTAATAATGTCACAGGGTATTTAGCAACGGTTTACAAAAAAAATTATAAAGTGATGAAAACTACTTTCTTTTCTATTATAGTAATCTATAGTCAAATTAAGATAACGGTTTCGACCAATTTTTGTTATCTCAATTAGTACTTAAAATTTTGCACTTTTCCAAGCTTTTATTTGCCTCTTGTATGTGGCATTCCAGAAGAATTTTAACATTTGTACAAAATTTCGATAAACCTCTTGAAAACCACATCCCAATATATTTATTTATTCCGAAATGAACCTCAAAATCATCTGAAAAAAAAACGAACCGCCTTTCTCACAGTTTAGCAGTGAAATTTTCAGCGTCTTTGCAGCCCCACCCCCTGAGTATAGGTACACAACATTTTAAAAGGGCCAAACTTCATCAACAGCAACTTAAGATAAAAACATTGTAAATTATCTATACTTTTTTACTTTAGAATAAAACTTCACAATACTCGAAATATAGGGTGTCATTTTAAATCTTATTTTTCATTGTTTTAAAGATACCATGTCGTAGAGCAGAAAAAATAAGGCGAAATGTTTTTGAATTTTGTTATGGAGAATAGAAACCAAATCGTTCAAATTCGGATTTTTGGGAATATCTCCTGAGCGCCTAAAAAACTTCTATCTGAAAACAATAGCGTAAGTTCGGGCAATATGGAATACCATTTTTGTTTTGCCGAATAACTGGAAAAATAATATACTTTTCATTCGAAAAATGGGCAAAAGGAAGCGTTAGGGCATTATATATAAGTTGCGTATAATCAGTTTTGATTATGAAAACACCGTTTAAGCTTAGAAAAAAATCTTGAATTAGTCAATTTTTATGTGCGAAACAAAATTGGAGGGAAATATGGAATATGTATATGGGGTAATATGGGATAGAGTAAATCATAGGAAGAACGAAACGAAAATAATAATAATAATAATAAGGTCAGTTTAACCATAAAAATCCAGATGTCGTCACTTACATAAAAATAAGCAGCTATTCCATATTACCCGGAGTATCCCATATTCCCCGAACTTAATCTATTTGATTGAGCAGCAAGATTTCTCAAAGCTTTCGAGAAGCTAATGGCATTGATTGTTTGAATCAACGCTAATGGTAAGCACAAATTTAAGATATATTGTAGGTATACGAGTATACAAGTATAAAACACAAATTTGTCAACTATAATATCAAAGACTGGATGAAGCAGAAGCGATAAGTATTTGTTTCTTATAAAAATTTGCGAATGAAGTTTTTTTTAAGAATTACCAATAAACCATTACAACTCTACAATTTTTACATCGCAAATTCTAGAGTTGAGACAATCAAAGAGCTACAAGATAATGCCATACCTACTGTTTTTAAATTAAAGTTACCTCATACATATTCTTCACACAACATAGTGGAACGATTTACAATTTTTCCAGCAGGCATACAAAACCAACTTAAACGTGGTTATATTATTATCTATAACATACATACGTACAAATAATTTTATTAAGGTGGTCAGTAAACTAAATTTATCCACCTATGCAAGTAACAGGAATGAATTACTGTGACATAAATATGATCCTAAGCAAATATTTTTTATTGGCAACATGGACGAGTTTTAGCCGCCGCACTTCCAAAGATAAAAACACCGCTTCCCGCCCGCCGCAACTTTAAAGCCTGGAATACCCCTAGATCATATGATCTAGGGAAATACCCAGTTCGGTTCGCCCATTTACACCGGTCATCGATATAGACCCTGCTTTATAAAAAAAACACTACTTGCAGGTATTACATTAGATTATTTGTTTATTTATTTATTTGGTGATTTTTATGAGCGGGTTTTCTACTTCTTTGTAAATGTAAAAATAAATAAGTAGAACCGACGCTATTACTAGAGTTTACAAAGTTACTCAGCCCACAAATCGATTAAGTAAATATCGTTGTTCAAAGGGCAGCTTTTGAGCTCTTAATTGTTTCTTGTAAGTTTCGATTTGACAGTATGAGTAGTTTTTTTTTAATGTAAAAAGAAGCAAAACTGGCGCTATTACTTGGCCCAGAAGTCGAGTTAAGTGAATGTTTTTGTGCAGGAGGGCAGCTTTTGAGCTCTTAATTGTTTCTTGTATGTTTCGATTTGAAAAAATAACCTACTCATTATTTTGGGGAAAACTTGAAACATTTTGTCTGGCTGTTAGTTCGGTCATATTCGGCTGAGTATTCCCTTGATAAGAAGGCTGAGGTGGTTGAGGAATGAAGAGGTATGCATTTCTGTTTAATGTCCCCAACTGTGCCTCAAAAAGGGCCTCATTTATTATTTTTTCAGCAAAAATGCGCATTGTGGGGTCTAATTTTCGTAATTTTTCAGCTACGTTTTTTCCGACAATATCCAATTCATCTTCCACTCGTGAATGTTGAAGTTTATCTCCCACGATTTGCAGAATACTGTCATCATTCATTTTTCTTTTATTTTTTCTCTGTGATTTAATCGAAGAAGGCCTCGTTGACACATAGGCAGAAAATGAAGGAGTTGGTGGCATATCTGGCGTAGTAGAAGGGCTTCGGATATTAGTTTCATCTCCATTGTCGCTGTCAGTTTCGTTCTGTAACAAATATTTTCATTAGGAGCAGTTCATATTACGTCTTACAGATTACTCGCCGTTATTTATTTTTTTTTTATTTACTTACCTATAGCCTAGTCAAGAAGTCATGTTCGTCACTTCCTACGCTAGTCCTAGGGATTTCTTGATCTTTAAGGAACAATAGTAACTCAAAGTACCACAATGTAGGAGTATATATATTCTCGCTACCTGTGCCAGATCTTTTGGAGTCCATAACTTTTTTATATTCCTTACGGAAGCAGCTTCTCATTGAATTAATCTTTTTTTTACGACGTCCGTGTCTGCATCTGGGTTTATTTGCTTCAAAACATTAACCAGCACCCGGTAAGCATCTTCTTTTTTATTCCTGTCCATATATTCATTACTTTTAACTTTCCAAAGGCATGGATAACCTTGAGAAATACTTATAAATTCACGCATTACATCTTCCTGTCGCCGAAGGGCCATTTTGTTAGCGCGAAATAAAAACAATCGAGCCGCCTAAGCCACGATTTTAAACTGAAATGTTAACCGTCGTCTCGTCGTACACACTACACACGTACAAGTTTGCATGCCGTGCCAGATATGTCAGTTTTGTTATACATACGATCACATTTGCGCGCGTGCTTTGGCTCTTCACGCAAATGTGACGGTTTTGCATCATCGTGTATGGGCCGGTTTAAAGGTATTTACAGACTTATTTACATATGGGGCGCCAAGAATTGGGTCTTCCATTGATGTGTGTATTGTATCAGTATCTGAGTTGTTTTCTTTTACATTGTCCTCTTCTTTGGCATCTTTGGTTCCTTCTAATGAACTGGCAGTATCAGTTTCTGATTTTTCTTTCTCTTTGCTAGTTGATGGTTGAGGTGTCTTTTTGACTGATAGTTGTTTTTGATCATTTGTCAATGGTTTATCTATGAATGGCTTATCTATGATTGGCTTATCTACGGATGGCTTGGGTAGATTTGTTTTATTCGGAGCTTTAATCTGAATGTCTGATATAATATTTATCCTTGGTGTCTTTTTCTTAACGTTAGGCTTTTTTTCTGGATATACTCTTCTTGGTTTTTCAAAGAGGTTTTCCTGCGAATCGAAAAAGTGCTTGATTTTTTCATGCCATAATTGTTGCTCATCTTCTTCATCTTCTTTGTCTTTTTCGCATATAGCAGACATGTGTGTAGGTGGTGATTTTATTTCTTCTATTGGGTTTGTTTCTCTTGATGGTCTGGAGAGGGCGTCTGCAATGGAGTTTTGTTTCCCTTTCTTGTAATGGATTGTATACTCATATTCTTGTAATTTTAATCTCCATCTTACAAGTTTTGAATTTGGTTCCTTAATTTAGTTCAAGATGGCGCCTAGTGAAGGTGGCTCGGAAGACGAGAGCGATATTTTGAGCGAAAAAGGCGATACAAATAGTGTTGCCGTCGAGACGAGACGAGACGAGAATAGGCCTTCTCTCGTCTCGTCTCGTCAGCCGAGAGAAAATATATCTCTCGTCTCGGCGAGAGAACGCTTTCTCTCGCTCGAGAGAACACTTCTCTCGTCTCGTCTCGACCCTCTCGTAAATACTAAATATTCAATTTAAAAACGCATAAAACAAACTAAATATACGGGGTTAAAGGAGGTTATTCTTTGGTTATTTTATGAATTAAAAGTATATTAACATAGGTCCGTTCTTTATCTACAGGGTGTTAATGTTAAAAATCGTTTTTGTTTAATATTTTATGCATTTCTTGGCGTATTACCTTGAAAATTGGCATACGGGGGTTTCCTGGTATGAATAATCAGATTATTGACACGTTCTTACTCTGACCGATAGAGCTTTAAAAAGAAGAGAAAATGTATTTAAAATTATTTAAATAATAGGTTTTTTTAATTGCTTCTTTTTAATTAACAAATTTAAAGATTTATTTAAGCTGTAGCTTTCTACGTGTTCATTGTGTACAATTTATAGTAACCTTATTTTTTAAATGCTGTAAAAAACATTCTTTTAATTCAATGCAATATATTTTTAAGCAATCTGCAACACCCTGTATAGAAAAATATGTATTGTGCACAAACTACTTCTCAAACGCTATAGCTTTCCAGTCAAAATTTTGTTCTACACAGTGGCACAAAAAAGTTGAATTACAAAAAATCACCCTGTACAATCAACACTAGGTTTTGATATATATTTTTTATTTTGGTTGTTTTTTAACATAATCCTTTTTGTGCCTTTAAAATGAAAATAAATGTTTAAGATTGGCGTTTTGTTAATTTTTTTTATAGAAAGAGGTAAGACAAAGGTAAGTAAGTGTGTGGGACATTTTCAATAACACATATTTATGGAAATGTAACTCCCTCGACTTATATTGTGAACTGTATGATAAATAGGATTCTTCTGGTTCTTTCGCTCTTACTTTTGAACCCTTTTTAAAAATATATTAGAATTTAAATTTAATTAAAATTTTTATATTATAGCAAATTGGCAAGATCTCTACTGTTGTTCTTATTTCTAAAAACCGCCTACTTTACACCTCACGGTTGTTAGGGCAAGCGCATTAAAGAATACTGTTTTTATTAGCGCAATAATAAATTAGAATTTATACAGGTTACAATAATATCTAAATAAAAAGAATATAAAAAAGGTAAAAGAAAAGTTGTTGGAAATGTTTCCAAAATAAAGATTTTGGAAAAAGGGAATATTACGATTTTTTTACTGATGAAATTGAAAAAAAAAAACTTTAATTTTTTTAATGCGAAGACGGTACTTTATTTTTAAGGTTTTATCGGGTAAGTAAGATTCCAGAATATTTTGTTCTTATTCTTATTATTGTCTCAAACAAAATGGCAACGTTTTAAACCTTTACATTGTTGAGATTCTACAGAATCAAAATGGTTTAAAATTAAAAAAAAAACAACTTGCAGACGCATTATATTTACAAACCCCTTTTTTATTTCCCATGTTAAACCCTTTTGATTCTAGAGCATGTCAAAAATGCAAAAATGTAATAAAAAAAAATAATAGCGACATTTCGTTTTGGAGAGTTATAAGAATCTAATATTTTGTCATGCATCTTAAGGTATAACACCTTCCAAATAAGGTATCACAATACCCCATTTGTATTTTTTTTAAATGACGCCAATCCTTTTTCACCCTTAAAAAAACCTAAGAGCCGGTTTCTCAATAACGAGTTAGGTTTAACCCGCGGATTGTCTATAGAAAAATCGAGGGTAACTCGCGAGTTAAGAGTTAACTCGACATTGAGAAACCGACCATAAGTGTACAAAATGTGTATGCTAACTACGAATTTAATACAATAGATACCACCAAATTACTTATGTATGAAAAAATCATAAAGATGTTTTGTTTTTTTTATTTTTTTTTATTATGCCAATTTTTTGCTCGAGAGATCGAGAGAAAAACCAAATTCTCGACGAGAGCGCATCTTTCTCTCGTCTCGTCTTGAGGTTTCATTCGAGAGAAAATACCTCTCTCGTCTCGGCGAGACGAGACGAGACGAGACGAGAGACGAGAATCTCTCGTCTCGACGGCATCACTAGATACAAAGGCTGACACTGAACTGTTCTTTAAGTGGCATGCTTTAAAAAAGTGTCCTACAGTGTTTTACATAAATTGTTTTCGACCCCAACACGTAAGCTGTACCAAAAGAGCAAACATAAAATTTGTAGACAGTGGAAGAATAGAGTGCTGCGACAAAGTGCCAGACTCGGTTTTGGTGTCTATGTGCAATGATGCAGAACATGAAAAATCGGTAATCCAATTAAATTTACTAAATAGACTAGTTGCAGAAATGACCGATAAAAACGAAATTCTCAAGGAAAACAATAGGCTCCTACTTCAAAGAGTGGAATTTCTCGAGAAACAACAAAATCAGGTTGGTAAACAACAAACAAAAAACATCAAACATGCAGGAAAAAACGATGAAATAGCATCATTAGCAACGAAAAGTGATCCCAGCGAAACAACGTTTAACTGTGCGAATATCAACGAAGAGATGGCGCTACTGGCTCATGAGGCGAGTTCTAGCGAAAGCCGACATGAACCAGAACGACCAGATTACTCTGGAGCTGTCAAACGCGCGCCATTGCGCGAAATAGCATCTAAACGTCAGTTGGACGGTTTTGACGTTGACGGCGGTAAAGTTGAAACTGACAGATCTGACTTTACAAAACGTTCGTACATTCAAAACAATGAACACCGGCATCGGCCAAGAAATACCTCCGATCCCCAGAACCGCAAGCGTGCAGATTTTTACGATCGTCAGCATTCATTCCCAGCTTCTTTTGAGCAAGAGGACGAAGGCTTCCAGCGCCCCAAACGTAGGGGTTTTCGCAAAGGCTCGGGCAGGGTAAACCCGATGAAAACGAAGGCTGTTTCATCGGGAAAGAAAGGCGCTTGTGGATATATATAAATCGGGTCAAGAGATCGGCAAACGGAGAAAATGTACACAATTATATCATGAAGAAAGTCGGCTTTGAAAATTAACAAATTCTGGTCAAGGAAATCCCATCAAACCCAGAACACCTGAAAAGATTCCTTATTGTGGCTCCCATGAGCAAGAAAAAAGACTTGTACGATCCTTGTTTTTGGCCAAGTAACGTAGGAATCAAACGATTTAGTTTCGAAAAACATAAAGAGTTTTTGACTGGAAATTTTTTTTTAACCTAGATGTAAGTGTGGTAGGATTAGGTTTTAAGAATGTAAATAAAGGTAGTCCATACCTAATTAATAGTGTACCTGATAAAGATTGTAAATTTAGTTTACTACACATCAACACACAAAGTCTGAGAAACAAAATTTTACAAATAGAAGCTAAACACTTTCAATATCATATTCTATGTTTTAGCGAGCACTGGATGTGCGAAACAGAAATAAACCAAGTAAAAATTGCTAATTATACAATAAAGTCACAATTTTCACGTAAGTATCATGGACATGGGGGAGTGGCAATGGCTATTCTTGATTCACTCGCTGACCAGTTCTTCCCCAGGGATGACCTGCAGGGTCTATCGCTGGAAATGGAATGTGAGATTAGTGCTCTACAGTCCGACACTTTAAGAATCATAATTGTAAATATTTATAGACCACCCGCAGGTAACTTTGACATCTTGACTGATATTTTGGGGCAAATTTTGGATGCTGAAGTGAATCTGAAAACTAGACAAAACTATTCCTTTTTTATAACTGGTGATTTCAATGTCGATTTCACGGGTGAAAATACTCAGCTACAAACTTTGACTGACATAATTTTCTCATATGGTTTGAAAATTTTGGTGCACGAGAACACTAGGGGTGACGCATGTTTGGATAATGTTTTGACAAATGTTAGTGGGTGTGAATGTGAAGTGATTGACTTAGGTTTTTCTGACCACTTGGCTATAATAACTGGCTTTAATTTGCCTGGAACCAGTCACAAGCAAGTAGTTACCAGATACAGACCCATCACCATGCAAGGTCTCGCCTATTTTAGGCTCCTGGTGAGCAACATCTGCTGGGACTTTATAAACAATACTGATATCACAAGCGACACAAAGTTTAAAATGTTCGTTGTGTTTTTGAAAAACTGTGCTGATTTAGCATTCCCAGAAAATAACTTTAAACACAAACAAAATAAACCACTTGTCAACTGGTTCACTGAAGAGCTCAAAACTAAAAGAGAAACACTAAACTTCTATCGAGAATTGGCAAGAACCTCTAGATCTGAGAATGCTGGATTAATGCTTAAGCGGTATTCAAAACACTATCGCTCTGAGTTAGCAAAGGCCAAAAAACAAGCTAACAATAATTACCTGTCAGTGCACAACTACAGTCCTACAGCTATTTGAAACACAGTCAGGAGTCAGTCTAACCTGGGTAATAAAAAATCTAAAAATAATATTGACTTAGTGCCGGACAGGGTGAATGAGTTTTTTGTGGATATTCCTCGTAAACTTGTTGAAAATCTACGACAATGTAATACTTCATCAAGCGTCTATACAAACTCGTACATTGCTGCCCATGTGCCAACAATAACCAATTTGTCTTTCTCCTTTACAGAAGTAACCTTCAATGAAACTCGGGGCTTGATAAAGGGTCTAAAAAACAAAAAAAGTCGTGATTACTTTGACTTCAATAGTAAAATGATCAGAAGTATCTCAAATGAAATAGTTTATCCACTTACTAAACTTATAAACTTATGCATAAAAGATTCAATTTTTCCATCAGTGTTGAAAATAGCCAAAGTAATACCAATCCATAAAAAGGGATCCCCAGATCAACTCAATAACTACAGACCCATCTCAATTGTACCAATTTTCTCTAAAGTATTAGAACATGCCTTAAAAATTCGTATTTCCTCATATTTTGAAACAAACAATTTATTTTATCCAAACCAGTTTGGCTTTAGAAGTTCGCATTCAACTACTATGGCAATAAACAAGCTTGTTGAAATTGTAAACGGTGCCTATGAAACAGGGGACTACGTTAGATCTCTGTTCTGCGACCTCAGTAAAGCTTTCGATTGTGTCTCTTTCAAACTGCTGTTAGAAAAATTAAAATCATACAATTTTGATGAAAAAAGCCAACATTTATTATCATCCTATTTAAACAGTAGGAAACAACTTGTAGAGTCTAATGGTCACCAGTCAAGTCTCCGTGAAGTGCTTTTCGGCGTGCCACAGGGTTCAGTGCTGGGCTCGCTGCTTTTCTTAATTTACATCAATGATCTGTAGAGTTGTGATCCCGGTGCTGACCTAGTGCTATTTGCTGATGACACAAATGTACTTAAGAAAGCCAATGATTTAACGGAAATCGTGACAGTTGTGGGGGAGACACAGTCGAAGGTTGCTGAATGGTTCACCTGTAACCAGCTGAATTTGAACCAGTCAAAGACCGAAGTGATCTACTTTTCACTTCGTTTTTTACAGGGTGTGGAAAGCTCCGCGTCGGTTCGTTTCTTGGGGGTGCAAATTTATGCAAAGATGACTTGGAATTCACATATTGACTATCTTTGTCCAGGGATTGCCTCGGGAATATTTGCTTTGAGGAGCTTGGTGTGCGTGTTACCTGAGAGGGGTGTTATGTCAGTATACTATGCATGTGTCGAATCAAAGATCTCGTATGCTCTCTTGGCCAGGGGTCACGCAGCTGGTGCCAAGAGAATTTTTGGTCTACAACGAAAAGCCATAAGGGTAATTACAGGGCTAGAGTACAGAGCCGATTGCAAATTAAGTTTTATTCAATTAAAGATTTTAACAGTACCATGTCTTTACATTTTGCAGTGTCTTCTATTTGTCAAAGAAAACGGTCACAAGTACATATCACACCGAAATATTCACAATCATATGACCAGGAATTGTGATCACATATATACAGAATATCACAGAACACATAGAACGAAAACAGGCATATCATTCCTTGGTCCTAAACTATTCAACTTGCTGCCACCTCACATGAAAATATTACCTACTAAAGTTTTTAAATCAGCTGTCAAGAAATATCTTATAAAAAAGTGTTTCTACTCCTTGGATGAATTCTTCATAAATGATTTCTCAGACTTTGTGTAGTAAAATGTAAAATATAGTTAGGTGAGTGATATTTTAATATTATTTAATATTGCTAATTACTATTTGGATGTATTGCTATTTCAATATTGTAAATTTTTAATGTCTTACAATGAATCGTTGCTCTGGATGCATGCCTTAAATTGCCACTGCTTGAGCAAAGGATAAGGTATCTAAATACTCTGACGTATGTAAGCACTACTGTGTATTAGCATGAATAAACATTCTTTCTTTCTTTCTAGAGAATAGCTCTGAAGTGGTTTGTGGTCGGTTACAATCGTAAACTTTCGTCCAAACAGATATGGTAGGAAGTACTTTGTAGCCCAGCCAATAGCTAAGAGTTCCTTTTCAATAGTCGAATAATTATTTTCTGCAGGATTAAGGGTTCTACTACCATATGCAATAGGTAGGTCGGTTCCAATTGTTCCTTGTGATAAAACAGCGCCAATTGCGTAGTCTGAGGCGTCTGTATTGGTGTATTGGATCATTAGTCAAGATATGCTTACATGAGTTATTTTAACATTTTTCTTTAAACAATGGGTTAGAGGTTTTGTGATCTTAGCAAGATTCTTTATAAATTTCCGATAGTATCCAACGAGTCCTAGAAATGATTTTATTTCTTTCGTTGTACTTGGAATTTTAAAATTCTTTATTGCTTCAATCTTTCTTGGATTTGGTTTTATTCCATCTGGTGTGATTACATGTCCAAGGAATTCAACAGTTTTTCTCAAAAATTATTGAATTTTCATATTGAAAGAAATAAGTCGTTCAAATACTAATCTTAGAGAGTCTAAATGTTCTTGAAGGCTAGTAGAGTAGATTATAATATCATCCATGTATACCAAGCAGATTTTTCCTTGTAATCCGCGTAAGACATTGTCCATTGCACGTTGAAACGTGGAAGGAGCATTTTTAATCCAAACGGCATACGTGTGTATTCGTAATGTCCGTTCTCTACGTTAAATGCTGTCTTTGGAATGCTTTTCGGGTCCATTTCAATCTGGTGAAAACCACTTGCCAGGTCAAGCGTGGTGAAATGTTGGCATTTTCCCAGTTTATCCAAGATGTCTGAAATATTTGTATTTGTATATCGATCATCCGTTGTTTTTTCGTTCAATTTCCTGTAGTCGATTACTAGTCTCCATTTCTTTTGTCCAGATGCGTCCATTTTCTTAGGAACGATCCATACAGGTGAACTCCACGGAGAGCTAGAGGGTTGAATGATTTTATCACGTAACATCTGCTCTATTTGTTTATTTACTTCGTTCTTATGTACATAGGGGTATCTGTAACTTTTTGTATGCACTGGAATTTCATCGGTGGTGTTAATAACATGCTTAACTTGATTTGTGAATGTTAACATGTCTCCAGGTTTATACAGAATTTTATCAAATTTCTTTAGAAGTTTAAATAGTTTATTTCTTTCTTCTGAGTTTAAATGCTCATGTCTAATTAAACTTCTGAAATCTGTATCTTCAGTCGTCAGGTTTTGTTTTACTCCGTTATTATTTGTTTCGAAATTAAATATTTCGTAATTGTTTACTTCGAATGGTTCCATTAATAGACTATCGTTTATATTACAGTTAATTACGACAGTTTTATTAGAGTGGTTGAAAATATCGATTATATAAGATCCGTTGTTAATACTTATAAGGGTAGGTTGTATTTCGATTTCCTCGTCTCGATAATAGGGTACCATCCATGTAGTATTATTTGGTAAGTTTGTCTTAAGGGTAGTTTTGTGTATAGTTCTAGGGGGTATTTCGATTTTATATTGCTCAAAATTCTGTCTGTATTGGAAAGGAATTTCCATATACTGATTTTTGAGATTTTGATTTTTTTTAAGTCAATATTTAATTTTAGTTTGCAAAGGTCTTTAATTCCCAAAATTCCATCAAAGTATTCGTGAAATGGATAGAGAATAAATTCTATTGGTTCCGTTATACCGTAGCATAAAAATAAGGGAATGTTTGCTTTACTTGTGGCTTTTTTAGATCCAGCACAAGTTTGAAGGGTGCTTATATATGGCTTAATTAATTCAGGAAAAAAAGGTTTCAGCTAATGAAGGTCTAAGGAGAGATGCATGAGAACCAGTATCGATAAGTAGTCTAATATTATAATTAGGGACTTCGATATAGGGTAGTTGGTTTATTTGGAAGCTATTTAAGGTGAGGCAAGGTTTTTCTCGGCCGAGGCTTGTAATTGAAAATTTTCCAATTGTTCAACTAATGTTTCCTCAGAAGGTTCTGATTCCTCAAGATGTACGAGATCTGTATAGTAATAGTTATTACATTCATTTTCGTCTTCCTCAGTAGAATTGAATTGAGGGTCGTAGCATTCATTTTCTAGATGGGTTAATTCCTGAAATGAATAATGAGGTCTTCCTGAAGTTTGGAATTGATTTTGAAATGGTCTTTGTTGGGGTTTCATTTGGGTTAGATTCTTCTGAATCGTGCTTACGCCAGACATTGGTTGTGGATATTGTTGTCTATTCCTTTGATTAGGGATAAATGGTGGATGAATATGCCTTTGGTTAGGGTTAAATGGTGGTTTTTGTATTTGTGTCTGATATTGTACATTATTTGGTGCATTATTTCGACCATTATTTGGGACATTATTTGGGCGATTCCAGGGAGGTGTCATGTTTGGTATTCTAGAGTTCATAAAAGGCTGATAACTTGGTAACCTTTAAAAATTAATTGGTGAATGATTGGGTGTTCTCGAATTTTGTTTAGTTTAGTTATGTAAATAGTTATTTTTAAAATAACTTTGACTTGTTAATATTTCATAATTGGTAATTATATCAATTGCATTGTCTAAGTTTTGCGGGTTTTGTACTATTAATAGTGTTCTTAATTCACTTGAAATATTAGCTAAGAGATTTTGAGTAGCGGTTAACTCATTTTGTGAGATTAATATAGCTCTAGCTTCGATATTGTGAACTTCATTGCATATTTTAGTATTTATTTGCGTAACTACGGCTTTGAGTCTTTGTATATAATCTTGATTAGATTCATTCTTTTTCGTTAAGAATATTAAGTGTTGTTAATTAGCTCTGGTAATTGGATCACTGAAATTTTGTTGTAAAGCTATTTCAATTTCTTCCCAGGTTAATAAATCTGAGCGAGTAAGTAAAAAGTCTTCAGCTGGTCCTACAATTTTTGATTTTATAGCTAATAAAACATATTCTTGTTGCGATACATCATTAGAGAAATATCTAGTATGAAAGGTGTTTATTTGGTTAATAAAAGAATCTAAACGTGATGGCGTTCCATCGAAAGTTTTCAATAGGGTAACGGTAGATCTCAAAGCGTCAGCCATTTCTATCAAATTACTACAATTACTTAAATGTAAATCAGTTATATGGTTACTTATTCTAATAGATTGATCTTCAATATGGTTACTTATTCTAATAGATTGATCTTCAGAATTATTAAAAGGATTTTCAAAAAATAATTGATCAATGTTTAAATCTAAATCTAAATTAGAAGTTGGTAATGGATTATTTTCAGAAATATCAGAATATAGTTATTCAATACTTAAACTAGACTGGTTACTTGTAGAAGGTTTAGAATGATGAGAAGTTTGTCCTTCTTTAAAATTCCTCTTTGGGTAAGTAATATCTCCTAATAACTTCTTGGAGAATGTTTTCATTTCATTCTTAACTAACAGGTTGTGCAACTATAAGAATTCAAGATGACTTACAAGGCAAGGCTTGATTCCAGTTTTCTTCCTGTATCAGACAATGAGATAGCTGAGGAGATACACTGCTCGGGTCACTCGCTGCCTGTAGTGGACACTAGCATAGGCCAATTTGTCCTACTGACGATCGTTGTGGCGTACCATAAAGCGATGCATCAGGAGTCACAAGATGCTTGACTGGGTTCTTAAAGTTCTAATAAACGCGCTCCGAAATGATCCTACCGACTGCGCCAATTTTATTTACTTTCCGAAAACGTTTGTTTTTAAAAAGTTCTATTTCGAGCTACAAGTGTTCAGTACAAAGCTTTCTTAATGAGTAACCCACATTAGGCATGCTGGGTATATATAATGTTCCAGATTTTGCTGATCTTGCATATGACTAATACCTTAATATGAATAATAAGATGAGTCATAACAACAGTAATTCAGCGTAAATGGCCATATAATTGTATACTTGTTTTTGCACTTTTCCCAAGTAAAATTTCTGTACTAATATATTAGTACGATATATTATTTTA
>JAEQML010072615.1:0-15405 GCA_016904865.1 Pissodes strobi
TCCTTTCTCTTTTCTGCGGCATTAACAATCATTTCCAGTCCTTTTTTTGTGGGTTTTCGCATGACGATTTTGTCATTATCGTTTAATAACTGTCCACATAATAAACAATCCATTTCCTTTGTTTATAGCTCCAAACAAATTCTACAAAATTACGGCTGCAACATACGATATTTATGTTACTACACTGCACACTGGCGAGCGCGATGACGCGGTGTTATCCCCGCGGCCGCCTAGCAACAAACGCGCCATGTTTTACTCTATTGAACTTTCAATATTACCTAAAATATGAATTGTACATTGTAGCAGTTTTTTTAGAAAACATTTTCATACTTCTCGCTTCATTTTGTTCGCAGACTATGTATCAAAATTCTTTAAAATAAAAAAGTTTTCCGATTCGTCAAAAAGTCATCACCAGGAAAACGAAACTATTAGATTCCCTTTTGTTTCTTTCTTAAACAAAACTTGTTTTTATATATTTTTTATGCTGTCACATGCGCTAATGTGTCAGCATTCAAACAAAAAAAAATTATTAAAATATGTCAAACAGTTCCGAAGATATTGCGTAGTAAGTAATATAATGTCCGTTTTTTTATTTTTACATTTTTCGATTTTAAAAAAATCGGTACCGTAAAAAAAAGTCGTAAATGGCCTTTTAGGATGTCGTAGGATGACGTATTCGATAATGTCATAAATGTTTCGCCTGATTATACCTCCAAAAATTTTTTTTCAAGAAGGAATCGACTTTTCCATTGGTTTTTACTACGCTACATGGTATATTCTAAGCGCGTGCTTGTAAAATTCTCTACAGGTCTGGATAAAATTAACTTTTATTTGTGACTTTTAATATGCTCAACTGTAAGCCTGTTTCTAGAGTCTGTCCATGCATTTTCGCATAGCGAAAAAATGCGCTCAGTGGCCGCGTTGAATGCTGGAATGGACGCGATAAATTGAAATATCATTAGAATATGTTTTATATTTGTGCTGGAACGAAAAATTAAATTTCATTTTTCAATGGGCGTTTTGTTTTGCGGCAAATTTGATTCTTGATTGAAAATCAGGACATTTGGCGTCCAGCTATAGGTCTTGGCAGAACGTATTAAAATGGAAAATGGCCCCAAAAATCAACCCTAGTCACAGATAACAACAGACACATCAGGCCAGGCCGCGCCTTTGAAGTTACCGACTTGCGGCGGATCGGACGCGCAATCACGGATCTTTCCGGGCGACCTCGGACGGCACCCTTCCCACGGCGTGTTGGCCCGAGCTGGCGCGGTCCGGCCTGTGATATCACGGGCCGTGGGAAGCCATCTTAACGCTGACAGTAGTAAATATGTTCTATATTGTTGTGGAGGATTCATTCTTACCCTGGAATTGATTGCCTTTGGCTCCACAAATGATTAAATTTTGTTTGAATTGTTATAGAGCCACTTCGGCCCCGGCTCAAGGATGTAAACTGCACAAGTGCAAGTTTAGTGACCCTAATGAAATGTGTACCTAATTTCTTCGATTCGGTATCTATTCGGATACCGTTTTCAAGAAAAGCAAAAAACTAAAAATGAAAATGGTTAGCAAATACAATAAAACAGTAAAAAGCTCTTGCATATTGTCAGGCTTTAAACTGACTTTGACAAGATGACATTGTCATCTTGTCAAAGTCAGTTTAAAGCCTGACAATCTGCAAGAGCTTTTTACTGTTTTATTGTATTTGCAATTGGGTACAACGTTGGCTAAATTGACACTTGAAGTAATAAGGAAATTGAAAAGTTACGGATGCTATATAGATGGAATAATAAGTGATGGTGCGACAACAAATCGTAAAATGTGGAAGGAATTTGGAGTATGTGGAGAACTCGGCAAAGTAAATAATAAAATCCTAGTCAGCATTCCCGAAAACACGAAACTCGATACTTATATTTCTTTTCCGACTGGATTCATCTTATCAAATGCATAAAGTCAAGATTTCAACAAAAAATTATTCTGAAGGTAGGTAATGTAAACTTTAAGGAAAGATGTTTTTATTGTATCTAAATTTTCTTCTTTAGCCGCCTGAAGGGGAAATTTCATGGGAGCATTATAGAATCTTATTTAAAGAAGACACACATTTTCCCACTAGTCTTCGCGTTTGTCCAAGACTCACAGAAGCTCATGTTTATACTAGTAATCTAATGAAAATGAGAGTAAAATTAGCAACACAGGTAGAGAAATTATGCAGTTTAACATAAAATGTAGGTGTAGTTTTCCGAAGCTCCTAACCAAAATGAATTTTCTTTGCTTTTCTAGATATTTAGCAATTCGGTGTGTGATGGATTAAGGTACTATAAAGGGAAAGGGATCGTAGCCTTGGCAAATGCAATACCTGCTATATTGTTCACCAAAAGAATGCATGATTTATTTGACTTATTAAATAGTTAAAGAAAATATGCAGCTCTGACAGCGGGTAGTGCCCTTTTTTATGTAAGTTTTTATATTAATACCGCTTTTACGTTTGCTTCTAGCTAATATCAACCTGTTATAGGAGCTCTCTAATCATATGGAATGGCTGGACAATTGGGAAAATGGTAGTACAAATTATGAAAATACCTTCTTAACTCAATCCACTGCACAAGGTTTAAGGGTTACTTTTCAATCAACTGTAGAACTAGCTAGATATTTACTAGAACATTGTAATTTCAAGTATGTGTTAACGGGAAAATTAAATCAGGATTGTCTTGAGGTGCTTCTAGTTTCTTCACGTCTTAGTATATCTGTGCCAACTTAATTATTTTTCAGAATTTCTTCGGAATCGCCCGTCAAGTTTGTGGACAGAACGACCACCCAACGTTTACAACATTCATGCAAGTTTACCGCATGCTATCCTCCTATTGTCTCATTCGACCACCAAAAGTTAGTAACTACCCAATTACGCCGGCATCAGAGTTCCGACCAAGTATAACTATAGCAGATTTCAAGAATATTTTCGAAAAGGATAGTATGAGCAAACAAAACTTCATTGAAGTATTGCAAAAAAAAATTATGTTATAATTGCTCAAGAGGAAGATTTTGATTTAGAAGAAGAAATACTTGTAAATGACATTTACTCTGAAACAATAATTGATTCAGTTATTTATTACGTGGCCGGATTCATTGTAAAATCTGCCATCCGTACTACCAATTGTTGTACATGCATATCTTCGCTTAAAAATAGCGAAGTGGATTCTGAAAACCTTCCGGATGAAGCTAATTTAACATTAATTAAAACAAGGGGTGCAATTCAACTTCTTCAACGTCAAAACAAGCGCGTTTAGCTTAGTTTAGTTCAGCTGAAAAATTCCGAAGATGATTAACCGATATCAACTCTTACAATGAATCGGAATATAATTCCTAACCAATTTTTGTTGCTCAGGGTAAAAACAACTGAGATTAATCCCTTAGAGGAGGCGCAGGCCACATATGTTAAGAAAAATGTGAAATCTTCTAAACGCGCTTACTTATGCAAGAAAAGAATAATCAAGGCGCTTGAAACTCAAAGAAACCAGACAAGATCAGCAATAATAATTCAGCTACCACCACTAAAGATGATGTTACTTGTGGAGGGAGGTTCATGAGTCTTGTGGAGTAAAGGATGGCTCTCTATTTTACCTGTGGCAGTTATGAAGTGTAACGTGCCGTCTTAAAATACCCGCCATCTCAACTTAGGATACCAGTTTCTCATGATTAAACTCTAGCCCATTTCTTTCTTAAGAAAAGCTAAGCCTTTTTTCTTTCGTTATTTACTTCCTAAGAGAAATATGTTGTAAATTATAAAAAAGCTACATTGGATTCTGATAGATTTTCAAATGTTTGCATTTCAAAATAACGGTCTAATCTTAGGTAACTCTCCCCTATTAATTCCAACATGGTTTAACAAATTTTTGGAGAAAATAAGAAGTTATAATGACGAAAGAATTCCGCTTTGTGGTACGCCATATTTTAATGGAGAAAGTTTTGACTTGTAAAAATCCAAATTCGTAAAAGTTAATTATACCAAATTAGTTTGTGTTAGTTTGGGATGTCCTTTAGAGTGGTGGCCCGAAAAGTCTATATAATTGCAATTTCATTACTCAAACATCATGGTTTATCACGTCAAAGGTTTTTGTTAAGCCGTAGAATATGCCCAAAGTGCATTTTATCAAACAACGCCATATCTGTTGTTGAGGAAACACCCCAACACATGTATACTTTAATTTTTCACCGTATAGTTTGGTGTTAACCCTCTGTATGTATGCAGTATAAATGAACCGTAACTAAAGTTAAAATAGATTTATTTAACCTCAGGTAAACAAAAATTTGTGCATTTAAATCTGCATATGTCAGTTCTTCATTACCCCTTAGTCCGAACCTGGTTTGTCGGTATAATAGAGTCAGTCATATGCGGCAATCTCTAGAGCGCAAAACGACACTCTGTTAATTCAATCGTGTTTAATCGTTTCCAATTTAAAACATATTTTTGTCTCCGTCAGCATTGTGAACGATAGTGTGTCAAAGAAGGGAAAAAAACAGTTTCTACCCTTTCAGTCTCAAATGAATTGGCGCCACCCCCACTCTTTATTTGGTTTTGCCGCCAGGCGGCCAGGTAGAAGCTAGAAGAATAAATTTAGTTTTATTACTGCGTAGCAAACACTCAGCCGTAATGCGATCTTGGCACAGCTCCGCATGATTTTAGCGCCAAAAAACATCTAGCCCTGTCCTAGCCCTGTTCGAGGCAACGAATTAGTGTTGCGCTCATTTTGTTAGTTATTTTCGTGTACTAGATCGGTTCAGTCACCGCTCTCTAGCGCCAAAAAGTGCAGTTTAGACTTTCACTCGATCAACTACTAAGGTTCTGTTCTCGTCTTCGCGCCAAAAGGTTACACCCTTTTTGGCAATTTCTCCATTTTGCATTTTGTATGCACAAATATTAGAAAATATTTAGTGTACCTCAGTTCTCTTCGTCGACGTTGGACAAAGACCTCCTTTAGGTGTTTTTAACGCAATTCCTTAAAGCCAGAAACGACGTAGCGTCTCGGCTTACCTGTCCTGTAGTTGAAGAAAAGCAGTAAAATGGCGGTTCCGAATTTGTAGCTCAAATCGTGCCTGCAAGATCCAAATTAAGGATTTGAAGTCAGATCCATGCCTGGTTGGAGGGAAGTAGAAAGAAGCGTAGATCAAGGTATTTTGTAGAGCGAAAGAAAAGTTGAAATTTTAAAGACAAAGGTTTCATTTTAAAGTAACAAAAGAAGACTTTTTAATAAATATTTTAATTAAGCACCCTTTTGTATTTAGTTTTTATGTGAGTGAATGAATGAATGCATGGAAGTAGATTAAGAAGTATTTAAAAATTGTACTTATTTTTTTTACATCAATTGCAATAATTATTACATATATATTACATTATTAAAGGATTTAATAACTAACATACCTACCTGGTTTCAATTCACATAATCTATGATTAAAACCCCACCACCCTCTTTAATACAGTCTACTATTTTAATTGCTTGTAGTTAATTATACTGTTAATTTCTACCCTCACCTTTGTGGTCAAAATAAGTTAAGAAAATTAATTTGTTTATATCGACCAACAGTTAACTTTCCCCTTGTAAAACCATATTGCGATCTGCTGAACTGTTTTATCCCAATAAAATAACTTGACAATCTTTCAAAAAAACAACATTTTAGAGAAGGCGGAAAGATTTGACACAGGCAATAATTTTTTATATATTCACGCTTCCTCTTTTTAAAAATTAGCTGTTTTAAGTCTGTCGGTAAAAACTCCCGAGGCATTCGATCATTTAGTATATCCTCATGTCGACTACTTATTAAATCTGTAATATTCTTTACGATGTAGCATGAAATGCCATCGAGACCACATGACTGTTTATCAGTTACTTTTTGAATAACCGTGCCAAATATTTCTTCAATTGTACATGGTCTTAGAGAGCATAGCTTATCAATTGTCGGTTGATGGGGCCCATCAAACTTTATCGTTCTCCTTAGGGCCGGAGAACACCGTAGCCCAAGGTTTGGATCTGATCGATGCCAATCTGGGACAAGCAAGGCTGCATTGTGTTAGCAAGCAGGAACGTCAAACTGGTGACACCAAACCCCGTCATTCTCGTCCAGGCTGGAGAACACCGAACTGCAAAGTCTGAAGCCGATCACTGAAGAGTTACCCAACAAACCCCATTTTCACCCCTTCAGACTTGGGACCACCAAAGGAATAAGTCTAAGACCCATATTTCGAGTGGAGGTGGCCCTAGGTGGTAGATGCATAAGCCTACTCGCATCGTCGTCCATGTCCCGTAAAATACTACCTCATCAGAACTGGGAAGTACTTAGTGGTTTCTCCAAATAACGTTCCACTGCTGCGTTGGTGGTGAGGGTTACACAGTAGCAATATACGGGCATGATGGCGCTTCCGGGATCGAAACATTCCAGAGGTTATTTACCAGGCAATTTGGATCTCCGAGCGCCGCCCTGTAATGTTTCACAGGTAGCAAAGATCGCGAACCAATTTAGAATAGATTTCTGCAACATAAGAGGCTTATATACAAACATTAATTCGGTACACCAACATCTACAAGCAAATAGGCCACACATTACTAGCCCTTACTGAAACACAAGTATGTCCTCCAACGACAAAACTAAACTACCTACCCCTACACTGGTTACGACCTACACCTCTGATTTAGACATAAATTCGGAACATGCCTTTTTGTCCGCAGCGACCTTTCTCGTGACCCCGCGAGGAAGCACTCGAACCGAACAATCTTGACGTCATGTGGCTGAAGTTTACCGCCAGGGATTAATTAAGTTCATATTCTGTCTCTATCGCACTCCGAGCCATCGAAAATACAACTTCTTTACAACTTTAGCTACCACTTTTGGTTCACTACAGGTCGGCCAACCCAATTCAGAAATTGTCGTTCTGGGAGATTTCAACGCCCACAACACCAACTCTCTCAAATGTCACAACAACACCGATGACAAAGGAAGAGAAGCTGAAGCATTTGGCATCAGTTGCGGGCTTACTCAAGTTGTAGGTGAATCAACACGAATATCAAAGAGGGGCGAATTTGCCGCCCTCCTGGAACTTTTTCTAACCACAAATCCTGTCCGGTACGCGATATTTCAATTACTAGTGCACTTGTGAATGCATGTGGTTTAAAGACCTGCGATGGGCAGGTATATGGCCCTCCGCTCGCTTCGGGGTTAAAGGAAATGAAACTAACCAAGTGCTACCAAGACAAACCGAAAAATCAAGAAAAAAAACTGTTGACTTTAAAAAAACGAAAACCGACGGAGTTTGAACCCGGGTCGCCGAAGTGATGGCTAACCATCCAGACCTCTAGACCATCTGCGGTCTTATAAACAACTGGTTGCATCGCGAAGACATCGCGCGAACGCAAAGCTTTCACAAGTGCACTAGTTCTGATATCTCGCGTCCGGTACATAATTACATTTTGTCCGCCATTAGGCACTTCCGACCACAAAGTTATTACAACGGTTTGTAAGTTGCCACCCCTACAGAAGGATCCATCATTGCCTCGTAAAATCTTGCATTTCAATTACGCAAAGTGGGACGATCTAAGAGAGTTCTACCAAGATTCTCCTTGGTTTAGACGCCATCCTTGGCACTGACGACCCGTCATGACCCGTCAATTTGTTGCGAAGAAATTAAGCAAGTACTCTCCTTAAGAACGGAAGCATATATCACAAATTCAATCAAGTTACCGTCAAAAGGAAAACCTTAGTTCAGCAGAAGATACGAAAGAGCTTTAGGTGGAGACAGCAAGCCTACAGGTACTGGCTGCAAGATCAGACCACTGAAAGTGGCAACTGTTTTGCCAATCAAAGAATCGGGAATAAATATTTGCAATGCTCCAGCGATTTCAGGAGTTTCTGGTCGATATAAAAGTCAGTAACTAATAAATTTACAAAAAAGCATCTCCCACCCTTCCCAGACGAACGTGGCGTCACGGCGACTACAGCAAACCAAAAAGCAAACATGCTTGATGAAATGTCTTCATCGCACGCTACCTAAAACGTGCCCCAAGGCAAGGCTGTCCACCATATCCAACGTCAACACTACCATGGCAGAAGTTAAGTTTCATCACCGTGATATTCTAAAATTCTCGAAGAAAATGTGGTATAATACAGAATAATAAAATAGCCAAATGGTACATAATATACAAACAATATATTCAAACACAACAAGGCCAATAAAATGATTTCCTTAGATAAAATTTTAATTAGACATAATGCATTGAGGATGTTATGATTCAATATCAGTTTACTAATTCATGACAAGAACAACTTTAAAATATCACGTTGAGAATGATGATTGTTATAATTTGGGCGGTATAAAACAAGAACTAGGCATCAGCAGCAGGACCAATTTCTTAACTGTATACATATTGGTCAGGACTTTATAGAGAAAGTTAAGTATGGAATCTTTTCATCTGCGTTCTAAGCTGTTTATGCCACACAAGGAAAAGAAGTTATGTTCGTATAGCAAATAGTTGGTAAATTTATTTTATATACTGCCTAATCTTTTCTTGCGCATAATCTAGTGAGGAGCCTACCTAAATAACCCAGCAGTATTCCAGGATACTGAGGACAAGAAAGCTGCAAAGGCAAGTAAGTGCTTTGGTGTCATTCGTATATTAGCCGCTTTTCTTAATAAAACCTTGCAGTCCAAAGCTGTTTAGAACGATACTATCAATATGTATATTAAATGACAATTTGTGGTTAGATGTTACAACCAAATCGCTAATGGATTCAACATTATCAATATGTATGTTGTTTATTATATTTATTCTAAGATTTGCTTCTCCTACTTGAAAATTTCTAGTAACACATCAAGTCAAAGTCAAGTATGCTTTATTACCACAGAAAAATTCAAATAAACTTTATGGACAAAGCGAATTAAATAAATAAACTAACCATAGTAGAGCAAATACAAAACAAAACTTAATATATACAATAATATATACAATAAAAATAGAACAACAAGCAATTTTCAAGTTGAAATTGGTCACGATTTATCAAAATAATCTATTACAGAACATCATAAGCAGTTAAACCAAATCCACAAGAAGTACACAAAACTTAAGGTAAAGAAACTCAGTGTTATCAAAATATCAAACAGACATTAAAGCGAAGCGTGCTGTTTGGAAAAAATAAGGAAGGTCATGTCGGTGAACTCGACTCAAAAAATGTGCATAAGTTGCAAAGTTGAAATACCTAGTGAAAGTAAACAAAACATGAAAAAAATTGATAGCCTGGAAAATACAATTTTGTGCAGTTCCTGTATACCCGCGAAACCACTCATTCGTCAAATAGATAATCCTATACCTACTATAAAATTCTCTTCGCCGCCGCACATAATGTCCAAATAGAAAGATTTAATAACGATTAACGATTAATTGAAATTAATGGAGAAAAAAAATTAACCCACGTAAAACTCATTTATAGAATAATAAGGCCTTTCTAGTAGGTAAGCTTTCGTTTTTTTTTAAGAAATTTAGCAAATGTAGGAATGGAAGATGTAGGATATAGCGGGAGTGTATTGCATAACTTCTTGGAATAATAAAGAATAGAATTTTTTGTTAATTCAGAGGAGGGAAAAGGAAGATAGATGTCCTGACTCGAATTTCTTGTTGGGTACCCATGTTGTGGTTTCTCGGGAAATATGATTCGATATTTGCGTATTAAAGAAGTTATTTCTAAAATAAACAAAGCAAGAAGCGTAAGAATTTTATAATTTTTAAAGTAGTATTCGCATTGAGCTCTGCCATTAAGACCAAATAAATAACGAATTGCTCTCTTTTGAAGTTTGAAAATGGTACGAAATTGCTCGGTGTTACAGCAGCCCCAAAATGGAGGAGAGCCAGCTCCCAAGATGCATTCCGTTTCTTATTGGTCGCAACAATTGGGCGTTATTATGGTTGTAATACGCACAAGAAGAATCTACTAAAATGCATAAGCTACTAAACAAATATCACCCTGTCGCAAGTTTCAACTTGAACTTGGAGATTTTTATATAAACATTAAAGGCAAACTATAAACAACGCGAGCAATCAACGGGAGCGACTTTGAACCTTATGCATGCAATGATCATCACTTTGTTTTATATAAATACGCTACCGAACCCTCAGTTCGGCAGACTTTAGTCTCACCTCCAGCTCCCAAGGTTAGTCACTTGACGACTGCCTTCTGGGTTCTATCCGCTCCTAAAGTTAGCCATACGACTGCTTTAGGTTCTATTCCTTTCCTTCCAAACCTGGCACCGGTTAGTCACTTGACGACTGCTAGGACCAGGGGTTGCACAGTCTCCATAATAAAGTCTTGACAAGAAGTTTGTCAGAGTGCTGAGAAAGGCAAGTGTCTAAATAGTCACTTAAAAAGTTTAGTAGTGCTTTTAAATAAAACCCAACTCTTAAGAAAAACTATAAATTATAAGACAGTAAACAAAGCCTTATAAACAGTACCTTAAATCGAGAAAACATGCGCACCGTAGTAATCGAGTATAATAGAATCTCATTTTTTTCGGACCAACAATTATTGTTAAAGTTTTATCGTTAATACATTGTTATTGTTATAAAGTAAACGTGCTTACTTTATCATCCCTTCTTACCCCACGTAACGTGATCCCGGTCTACCTCAGTTACACCACGCCACGCTAAACAAGGCGTGTCCTCACGAGTAGAACATACAGTGGTAGATGAAAGGAAGCATAATATTGCTGTTGTGAAGTAGCAAAGATTGTTGTAAATTTGTTTTATAAGATAAGGCTACCGTTTTATCAACGTTTAAACAAGCCAATTTGAGTCAGACCAAGTTTTGATTGAGAGTTTTGACGAGATCGCTGGAGATATTAGAGTATAGGGAGGAAGTATTAGAATCACTCCAAGTTATGCTTGGGTCGTCAGCAAAGAAGGAAATATTACCATTGATTTTTAGGTATGTGATGTCATTAATGTATATTAGAAAAAGGATAGGCCCAAGAACAGAGCTCTGTGGAACTCCACTGGTAATTAATCTGCAATCAGAATCAGAACCGTTCTCTCTAATAAACTCCTGTCTCTTTTCAAGATAAGATTGAAACCAGTTCGAAGGAATACCACAGATTCCATAAAAAATTAGTTTTCTTAACAAGATGTCATGACACACACAGTCAAACACTTTAGCGTAATCACAGAAGACTGTAGCAGTGGGGAGATTGTTGTTAAGGGATGAGCAAACATCGTGAAGCAACAAGAACATGGCGTCATTAGTACATTTGTTTCATAAAAATCCGAACTTGTTTGATAAAAATCCGAACTGTTCCGGGGACAGTATGCCATGTCTAAGGAGAAATGGCATGAGGCGATTTTTTAATAACTTTTCAATGATTTTAGAGAGTACATGCAATATAGCAATTGGACGATAATTGCATAAGACAAGACATCTTTTTCACCTCGCTTATGAAGAGGAAAAATTACCGCAGTTTTGAGGCATTCGGGAACATCTGACATACCTTGTGATTTAATTATCTACTCTTTTCTCTACTTCCCTCCAACCAGGCAGGGATCTGACTTCAAATCCTTAATTCGAATAGTACAGGCACGATTTGAGCTATAAATTTGGTACCGCCGTTTTACTGCTTCTCTTCAACTACAGGTAAGCCGAGACGCTACGTCGTTTCTGGCTTTAAGAAATTGCGTAAAAACGCCCAAGAGAGGTCTTTGTCCAAAATTGAACAAATATAACAGAGGTACATTAGATATTTTCTAATATCTGTGCATACAAAGGGAGAAATTGCCAAAAAGGGTGTGACCTTTTAGCGCGAAAACGGGAACGAGCACTTTCTTTATTTGACACATTATTGGTTTCAAAATACTGACGGAGAAAAAGATATATTAAATTGAAAATGATTTCAAATGTTTTCCCTGACGGAGTGACAATTAGCTATATTTTCAGCAACTCGTTTATATAATGAGATCGACCATCCAGGTTTGGACTAAGGAGTAATGAAGAGCTGAAATATACTGATTTAAATGCACAAATTTCTGTTTACCTGGGGTTAAATAAACATATTCGTGTATTTATTATGGCTCATTCATATTACATTCATACAGGGTTTCTATACGAAGAAAAATGACAAGTTAATACACTTGTTGGGGTGTTTCCCCAACACCGGCCATCGTGTTACTACACGTACGAACTAACACCCATTTTCCTGGCTCTTTTATCTGTCTTACCCAAAAGGGATTTGCCTATCTCCTGCAAGAGTCGCTCGACTGCAACATGTTCCATAGAATGCAAGAAAATCACGCCCTAAAACTAGCGCCTAATTGCCTTGGTTCCAATAATCTCCAAAGTCATGGAACATGTCAGTAACTACTCAAGTACCTCGAGACCAGCAAAATAATTAACGATAACCATTACGGCATTCGCAAAGAGAGATCGACTGGAGATGTATTGCCCTGTATCACTCATGTATGGAGTAGGCCAATAAAAATCTATGGAGAATCTCGAGCGATTGCGTTGGATATATCGAAGGAACTGGACAGAGTTTGGCATGACGGATTGCCCAACAAACTGCCGTCGGTCAGACTGCCAGCGTCTCTCTGCAGCTTCCTTAAGAACCGATCTCTACACATTGCAGTTAATGGACACATCTCAGACACATTCACCATTAATGCAGGCGTGCCTCAGGGCACAGTACTTTCACCAACTCTGTTCCTGATGTATATTAGTGACCTGCTGGCCGACGCCTATAATCCTGTTTACAGTTTTGCAGAAGATGGTACCCGTGTTTGCCAATTTGAATCAGAAAAACCGTTACCAGCGATTGTGAGTTATCACCGCATACAGCAATAGGTTACAACAATTAATCAAGATCTAAAGAAAATCCGAACTTGGTGCGACAGGAATTTGGTCCAGTTAAATTCAGCAAATATCCAAGCAGCCACGTTTACCCAGAAAGCCAATACGGCAGGCCCTGACATCATTATGGCAGGATCGACTATTCCTTCATCTTTCTCAATCGGACTACTGAGTTCCTCTGTCAATAGCAATATATCCTGGCTTGACCAGAATCCCATCATTCGTTAGAGAAAATAATGTCATAAAAAAAATTTCGATTTTAATTTTAGAAGGTTCGTTTTTTTTTCATACGGGCGAATTTAACTTTTTATGATTTATATCAATTTCCAAATTTATATCTTCGAACTTGTGTTTCTAATTACGTGAGTTGTTTAGACAGCAACCCCGAATCCAAACAAAAATAAAAGCAATACTTTTACTAGGATACACCGACAGAAGAAAAGATATTTTATTAAAATGTTGAAATTTGTGTTATATATCGGGAGGGAAGTTTTTTTTATTTCGGCATAAGGTCTATTTTAAGTAAGTTTGCTCCTTTAGGGTCAATAAATTGAATTTAATTCCAATTTATTCCATGGAACCTGGACCAACAGAATTAAGAAGCTTAAGAGCCCAATAGTTGCAACCAAAAGGAATCCGTTACAAACTAATGGAACATATCTACATTATGCTTCGATTTATCCATTGTTTGATTTTTCGGTAATATTTTCCAACCATAAATTTTCATTTTCCTGTTCTACTATAGGTCTATATATCGTTTGTCTATAACCATTATTGCCAAGGATTCGGTATTACTTATAAGAAAGCTGCATACCCTATCGTATTTCATACTTATTTGTTTCGGGCAGTTTTGTTCCTTATATCCAATTTCAGTGTTATTGTTACACTTGACGAAAAATATTCAAGGAAGGGAACTTTCTAGTCAGAAAATTCGCATGTGTACCCCACGCTCGCATTATTTCGTCGGAGTTTATAAACTTGGGGAGACGCAAACAAAAAGTCATCCACACAACATGGCTATCCTTCTAACTTATGCGAGCTTATTTTCGAGATACGAGAATGTTGCTTGGGTCTGCTCCTTCATTTACAGTATCTATTTCGGGTCTGTTTGCATTAAGGGTTATTGGATACAGAGTGTATACCGGGTGTCAACGGGATTACTTTCCGACTGTCGTTTCCTTATTTCTTAAACTTTCGGGATGAAACTCGGCAAAGTTATTGTACTATCAAAATCTAATTTTTGTACATATTTGTCAACTGTTAAAGATTTCCGGTTTCGCCGGAAGTGACCTCAACATTGGATTTTTAAATAGAATACCCTGTATATTTTTATTTTTTCAGAATCTGCAGATCATTCTGCATGGGACTGTATAATTTTTATAACATTTTTCGGTAATTTGGTATTTTTAGAGCTAATTTTAATTTTTGATCTAGCGTGCCATGACCGACTTAAAATCACTTCTCAGGTCATAAACAATTGCAGAAAAATACATAGACGATGTTTTACTTATTTATTTGTTTTATTTAAGACATTAAAGTTGACCAATTCGATTTTTTTAATATTACTCGAAAACTTTAAATGGAACTACCACACTTTCACAACGTCATTAGATGCATTTTTTTAAAACGAGTCTAGTGATGTATCACATTGCCGAAATGTTTCGCCTACTTTTTTATAAATCATTATTTTTGCTATTACATTATAAATACTGTATGAATTAAAATACGCCAAATTCATCACGTATGCCGTGGAACAAATAATATGGCTTGGAATTAAATGAATAATGCGAAGTCCTGAATTTTGACAATTATTAGTTTCCATTCTTGTGCTTATGACTTACATCAATTTTACCTGATTTTGCGCTTTAATTCGAGTTTCAACTTTAGTGGCTTACATAAAACACATAAATAAGATAAGCATCCTCTACGTATTTTTCTGCAATTGTTTATGACCTGCGAAGTGATTTTAAGTCGGTCATGGCACGCTAGATCAAAAATGATGTATTCATTTATTATAAAATGTTCATAGATGATCTGCAGGTTCTTCGCGCATTTTTCTGATCAAATAAATAATATATTGCCTTTATGGGAGGTGAAGGCGTTCTGGATATTCTTCTCGCTAAGTTCGTTCAGTTTCTGCTGCGTTTTTGCCACACTGACCGTAACTTATAAGAATATCTACTTGCTCGCTTTTGGTTAACATAATTATTGAAACTCGAATTAAAGCGCAAAATAAGGTAAAATTGATGTAAGTCATAAGCACAAGAATGGAAACTAATAATTGTCAAAATTCAGGACTTTGCATTATTCATTTAATTCCAAGGCGACCATATTATTTGTTCCACGGCATACGTGATGAACTTGGCGTATTTTAATAATTCATACAGTATTTATAATGTAATAGCAAAAATAATGATTTCTAAAAAAGTGGGCGAAATATTTCGGCAATGTGATACATCACTAGACTCGTTTTAAAAAAATGCATCTAATGACGTTATGAAAGTGTGGTAGTTCCATTTAAAGTTTTCGAGTAATATT
>JAEQML010072616.1:0-15404 GCA_016904865.1 Pissodes strobi
AGCCGAACTGGTGCAAGGATATACTGGGGCTTTCATTGATAAAGTAGTTATTAGAGTTGTTTAATATTGCAATAGGATAATTGTGTTTATGTTGCTCTTATTGTCTGTTATATTTTTTGCAAGTTGCCAGGTGGACTTTATTTTATTTTCCGCCTTGTCAAGAAATGTTGTATTTGATATTTTTTGCCTGTTTGCTGATTTGTTTCAGAACCTTACCATAATTATTAAAATATGGTGCAGAAATGCTTCCATGTAATTTCCTAAAACAAACTATATACGATTGTTTCTACAAGATATTCTGATGTCTTTTGGGGCCCAATTATTGTTATTTTGATTATTACACAGAATACGCTATACTTCATATACCTCGACCAATGCTTCACTTCCATTAGCTGGCAAAAGGACGTTATTTTTTTTTTACCTCTTGAAAAAAGTATTCTATATACATATTTGAATTTGGTTTCAGAGTGACACAAATGTTTCACATGTGCATGGCGATCAGAATGTGCCGAGTTTCATAGCTTGAAAAGTCTGTCTTAAAGTTACATAATATATTACCTAATAGAGTAAACGAGTTGCTGGTCTCACCGAATGGTTCAAAAATACAATTGCTTGCTTGATAACTCTAACACTGTTTTAGTTTCATTATTTAATTTTGTAAAACGAAGAAGTTTAAATTAAAGTCCCCCGTAATCACAGTATTATATTTTGGATAACTATTGTAAATGTGCTCTAATATCTGTTCCAATCTCTCAATGGAGATTTCATAACTCCCAAGCTCTCATGTACCAACATAAGACAATAATATTCAGTCTCTGCTCATAAATGGTCGCCATCTCGATATTCCCCTTAATGTTTCGTAGCGAGAGGCCATTTTGTAGCCACAAATATTATTTAACAGTTCGCTCAGCAGAATCCCTCAATCTGCAGTGGTTTTCCCCTGAAGGACTTTATGTTTTGATGCATTACACATGGTTGTCAGGCACTGTACAGTTATAGCTTTGCTGTCCGAATCTGACAGTGTAAATTCAGAAATATTTGCTTCCATCCTCCGTAAAAATCGTTCTGGCAAAGCCACTGGAAACATTGGAGAGCAACACAGAAAAGCAATATTTTCATTAATCCCATTTTCAGCTTGATTGTTATTTGTCAACATGATCATTCTGAACCCTTGGGCTTTCTCTTTCGAGATTCTACATATAGGTTGGCCATTTGATATCATAAACTTCGTAGCTGATGTTCAGACCCAACCCGAACCCTATCATTATTTAGTGTGCAATTTTTGCATCCTTTAGTCTCATTGTCGTTGCTTCCACAGTTTTTACTGATATCTGTTCTTGGCCTCTTTTGCTGTATGCATTTATTGCAGTTATAACACTAACCAGTCTAGTGTACTCATAATACCTACATGATTTGCACTCAAGAAATAATATGATGCCTTCCTCGCGCACTATTCCTCGATAATGACAAAAATATTTTCACCATACTCTTTATCACTAGCAACCTTATTTCGCTTTCTTTTGCCACAATACTCGCATTTTGATGCTATTTTTTTTTAAGAAGATCACCTCTTTGTCCTTCTTTAACATGTAACTCAGATTAGTGAAATTTCAGAATTTATGCCATCCTCGATAGCTTAATACTAGACTTTTTTACCAGTTTTACTAACCATGAAAAATAGAATTAAATGAAGCATAAAAAATGTACATCGAAATAAAAAATAATTGAATATCATTTTTATTATTATTTAATAATATTAATTCTCTACTTTGTTCATTTTAAATTAAACTGAATAAGAAAGATTTTGGGTCATGAAAGAAAATAATAAGCAATATGAAGAAATCAATCGATTTCAATAATATTTAAGCAATGGTATAAAAAATTTCTCCGCGAGAAAACATAATAAATGTATAGTTTTTGCAGTTCCTTAAATAGTATGCAACTTTTGTGGCCATCAAATATCTTTCGAATTTGAATTATATTTTCTCCGTAAAGCCGTCAAATTCACCAGAGTCTAGCGACCCGACCAAATTTTCGATACCAAAGGCCACATACTACATAGGTGGCCTTGCGTGAAATGTATTCACAAAGAAGGGGTATTCTATTCTTTGTGAATGTATTCGCGGAAACATATGCAAGCTGCTGTATATCCACTATAATACGGCTTTTGTTAAATATATCCTGGTTTTTAGTTAAATAAAGCAAAATATTTCGTAAAAAGTGAATCCAAAGTACGGGCACATATTACAATAAGTAATATCACTTTTCGCATGGCCCTCCGCTCGCTGCGCTCGCTACGAGGGCTCAAGAAAAGGAAGCTAACCAGGTGCTAACCCAAACTAACCCAAGACATACCCAAAATAAAAAAAAACTGTTTAGACATTTTACCATAAAAAAAAATTTAAAAAAAGCGACGGGGTTTGAACCCGAGCGGCCGCCGCCAATAGTTGCTGCTGCCGAGTTGAGACCAACCATCTACACCTCTCGACCACTACGGCTCATACTGCAAATCGATTGCATCACGAAGACATAGGCATTATAAGATCCTTTACACAAATAGAGCACTATATAAAAATCGGCCTCTCCTATTGGTCGATCCGTATGGCCCTCCGCTCGCTACGGGGACTCAAGAAAAGTAAATTAACCAGGTGCTAATCCAAACTAACCCAAGACATACCCAAAATAAAAAAAAAACTGTTTAGAAACATAATCTTAAAAAAAAATATAAAAAAAAGCAACGGGGTTTGAACCCGGGCCGTGTAGGTGAGACCCACCTATCTAAACCTCTACACCACTAGAGCTCTTGACAGAAATTGATTGCATCACGAAGACATAATATTGTAATACGAGATGGATCGACCAATCGGAGAGGTCGATTTTTACATAGTGCACTATTTGTGTAAAGGATCTTAAAATGCAAGATATAGCGCGAACAAAGTATAATTATACTTTGGCGCGAATGCAATCGCTCGAGTCAACGCCACCTACACTAGATGGCGCTAGAGTCGGCATCGAAAATTAGATCGGGTCTACAGACGCTTTTTCAAATTCAAGTAAGAGCAAAGGCCCCTTAGATTTAGAAACCGACTTAACTGTTATTGCTCTATTTCATCAAAAATTGCGTTTTTATTATAATGTTATAAGATGAATTACCACACAGCTATTTAGTAAAGACAAAAATTAAAATTTAATATGCTTCAATAGCAACAGCGGTACATGTATTCACCTACCTAAATATCGCTATTTAAATTGCTACGAAATTAAAACCTATACATTTAATTGTATAGCCATTTTATTCTCATCACTCTATTGGAAATAAATTTAATTATTATGAATTGTTATCATTTCGAATTTCAATTAATACCTATTTTCATAACTACGATTTTGTATGGTTTGCAAACCCCTATGATATAAATTTCTATTATCGGAAGAGTGGCGCTGTATATTTGTTAACTCTTATCTTACTAACATCATTATTTTAGATAACTTATATATTGTTGAGGAGGAGTCATGTTGGTGAGACAAATTGTTGCCTATTTATTTTCTCCATCTCACTTTTATTACCGTTTTTGAATAAGGGCGCTTCGACTCTGGCCTCAGGGTGTAAATTGCACAAGTGGTAATTTAGTGACTCTAAAGAAGCTGAAAATCCTAAAAGAATTGAAAACGCTCGACGTTTTGAGGAACAAATCTGGATCCGTTGTCAAGATCGAGAAATCTAAAAATAAAAAAGTAAATGCAATTATACAGTAAAATGCTGACGCACTTTGTTAAAGTTAAATTCAAAAATTGACAAAATGCACGAGTTTTTTACTGTTATATTTGCATTTACTAACCATTTGCATTTTTAGATTTCTCTTTCTTGACAACGCTAACGGGGACAGATTTGCTCGTCGAAACGTCGACCATTTTCTAGGCTTTTCAGTTTCCGTAAAGGTCACTAAGTTAGCATTTGTGCAATTTACGCCCTGGGGGCCAGACCCGAAGCGGTCGTGTTCGAATGGGGGTCAGACCCGAAGCGCGCTCGAATTCAAATGGGGGGACCAGACCCGAAACGGTCGTATTCAAAAAGTCTTAATAAAACTGAGGCGGAGAAACAAACAATTTGTCTCACAAACATCATTGTTGCCACTTTTTATTGCAGCCGCTGACTACGTTTACCTTGTCGTAAATACTTACTATTATATGATAAAACCCTAAAGAAACTTAACACGTTCGCGAAGACCGACGCGACGGGCAACTTCGATGTTTATATATTTATTGTCAATAAAGACGTAAGTTTTTGTTCTAAATCCTTTCTATGCGTGTACCAAGTATGACCATAATACAAATAAAATGTTTCAAACTACCGCATGATTTAATTTTGTTTCAGGTAAACCATGACTTCTAGAACTAAGAAAATTCTCGGATTGCTAAAAGGAAATAGTGAATCTTCTGCAATATCAATGACAAAGAGTCATGTTCTGCTGTAGATACCACTTCTTCGCCAAACGATATTCCCGATTCATCATTCGGTCTTTCCGTTTAATTAAATTCCATTTACAGTAGAAGAAAATGAATTACCAGACGATTCCCTCACTTCACAAAACCAACAGATAACGTTAAAACTACAAAACATTTCAACCAACCATCTAACACTATTCCAACAAAAATTGAAGAAAGACGAATTAAGCTCTCTTCAACTTCCTGTGATAGTAGCCCAAGAGAAATTGAAGAAGAAGAAGAAGCAGACAATCTGCCTTTAACATCCCATGCCAGTAGCCCAACAGAGATTGAAAAAGAAGAATTAATCAGTCTTTCGTCAACTTCCAGTGCGAGAAGCTCGACTGCTTCTTGAGCACGGTCATCAAAAACTTTACTTCCTCTTCAGATGAATCTGATCCTATCGAGATTCTGGTAATTCACTTTGTTCCAATGAAGAAAGCTCCAAATATGAGGCAACCACAGGACATACGTATTCTATTTCTATTAGTATAGATTTAATACGGGGGCTGATCATATATAGATAATTTTGGAGCTATGAATCGTAAAACATATGTCTGCGAAACCCTAACAACCAATAGGATTTCCCCAAGGGCAGTCTATAACAAGAAACTGAGGAAAGGAGAAATTTATGGCGAAGAAAATGAAAATGGTGAAAGTCATTGAGTGAGAAGATGAGAGACAAGTCCTGATGATAACTATTGTAATGGTCCACAAATAGAAATAGGAAAGGTGAGGCTCTTTTGAAACCCAGCGTATAGTTGTTGCTTATAATAAATCAAAAAGACGCGTGGATATATCAGATCATCTGATGTTACGCATCCCTTAGAAAGATTCTTTGTGCTAGTTTTGGGAACGGGTGTTGTAAATACTTGGTGTATAAGCACCAACTGTGGAAACTCTACAAAATTGGACATGTTACAGGTGAGAGAAGAAATTAACAATCGATTGTTGCCTGATGTTAGTGAACTAGATATAAACCCTACCAATAAAGACGATAATATGCAGCGACCAAACAAAAAAACTCCTCTGATGGTCATTCAGAAATTTCGAAAAGTCAACGGTCCTGCAAAGACTAGCAGAAAGCGCTGTTTTTCGTGCTATAAAAAATTGCAAAACGAGGAAGGTTCTAAGAAAGCAAGAATGAAAACAAAACGCGTAGCAACTTTTATTTAAATTTTGCCTAACATGATTACCTGTGGACGAGTGGCCAACGATGATACACCAGTATCGACAACAGTTCTGTAGCCGTTACCACAATATAAGAGTTCTCTTTTATAACAGTAGAATTTTAAATAATCTGGTATAAGTATTGCACCGTATACCACGGT
This sequence comes from Pissodes strobi, assembly GCA_016904865.1. NCBI lineage: Eukaryota > Metazoa > Arthropoda > Insecta > Coleoptera > Curculionidae > Pissodes > Pissodes strobi. The sequence goes on from JAEQML010072616.1 coordinate 5,814, forward strand.
AGATGCAAGTAATGACTGGGCGTGTACCATTGGTGGTCCGCGTCGTCGTAAACGTGTTAATTTAAATTATTAAGCTATACGAGTAAGATGATGTAAATATAGTCACTTCCTGCAATACAATTTAGCAAGGAGGAATCGGCAGTCTTGAGATGGCACCACTTCCGATAATATTCATATAGATGCTTGCAAAAATGGAAATTGGTAAACATGAAAATAAGTAATTATGGAACTTTGAAATCACAACAATTACTAATAAATAAAACTACTATTCATAGACCATCGTAACAATTAAATTGTTTACCAAAGGAATGTATCATCCATCAAGTTTTGTAACAGTTAATTTGCAAACAATTTTTTGTGGTAAAATTATAATATTATAATAGAAAGTATATAAAATGTGTAAATGTTTGTAAAATAATTTTGTTATTCACTAAAATTTGCAAATCAAGTAAATTATGTTGTTTAGAAATATTATAAGGGTGTGGTTATTGCTCTAATAGATTGTAAATTATATTTTCATTATATATTACAATGAAAATTGTATTTTCTTTTCTTTATAATATTATAATGAAACTTAAATTTTCTTCATAATATTATAATCTAAATAGTTTGGGTTAGCTGCTAAAAAGTAAAACGGTATTTCATACAGAACAATATAGAACATATATTTTCGACGAAAATTGAATCATTTAAATATTATGTGAAAGAAACAGTTTCTTTAAGGAATTACTAGTTTTCAGTTTCTTCGCAATGAAATTTTACGATATAACGGCGTTATATCCAAAATAGGCCATTTTACCTAATACTTGATATTTCAATTAGAAACTGAACCTTTGAATCAGAAGCTATTAAGATCAAAAATAGTATATTAGAAACCGAGGTGGAAACTTTTCACTGAAGTTTGTAAACTACTGTATTTACAAACGTTTCTTAAAACTGACTGAGCTGATTGCTGATGGAATTGCTGGAGAAAAAACTTTGGCAACCACAACCACTCAGGCAGGTGTAACGAATAGTTTAACCATTAATAATTTTAATAAATAAATTGGGGGATAATAATAAAGGGATTGTTATAGATTTTATAGTTTCAGACGAAAAATTTTAAAAATGATAGATTTTCATATTTTTTAACTTAACTGTATTTTTCATAGAAATAAACAAACCAAGCATTTATTTTCCCTCATTTAGTACCTGTGATAGAAAAATGCTTACTTTCCACCCAAAGGTAGAAAGTGCCTATTTTCCAAGCGCTTCGAAAGTAAAAGTCAAGAAAATGCCATTTATTTACAGATATGGTTGTAAGTAAACATAATTACATAAAATGTCTAAAGTAATACTCTTCTAAAAAGTCTTTAGGTAACACAGTAAGGAATTGTGTAAAATTCAGTGCAAATTTGTATACTTACTATAAAGTTTCGGGTTTCATCCGTAATAATATGATTAGTCCTTTCAAGTATGGTATGGCGGATATTGGGAATATCTGCAACAAAAACTACTCATTAGAAACGTCAAATAAAAAATAAAGGCATCAAATATATACTAATAAAATCTTTAATAGATTCATTCACTCACTCACTCATTAAGTCGTCACCCACTCATTCATCACCATTCAGCTTAAACCGCTTAACATACAAAGCTGAAAGTTGACACACAGCTTGCTTTTAGGGTGCAAACGTTTGACAAGAAGAAATTTTTCAAAACTCAAATTTCCAAGGATTGAAACCATCCTCTAAAAATAAAAATGCTTTAGCAGAAAAAGTATTTGCTATTCTGAAAAACCGCGCAATAGGGCAATATTATTTTTTACATAGTATTATATTTTGCGTTCTTCCATATTGTGATAGTTCGTTAAAGTACGAACGGATTTTAAACATGACTCGTTTTTTATTAATATTTTTCTTGGCAGATTAACAGTTCTGAAGTTAATGTCAATATCAGGTTTATTCAGATAAATTGGCAGCCTCCACAAAGTCTTAGAAAACTGCATCCCTCGTCTAAATGTTGAACAATCCATATTTTTCAACTGTGGAAAAATACGGCCGTTAATCAACCAACATTCAAAACCCCACCTTTAGCAGATATTGGTGCAGGTTGGTAGATCAGGAAAACCGGATCCGATTCAACCGATCGGTTACAACTATTTTAACAGTCCCGTGCATACCAACAAAGATATTAATATAAAAGCGAACATTTCAATTTGGTCCTGTCTTATTATAAAATATTTTATAAAAAAATAAAAAATAAATATCGAGAGTAAAGTGTACTGTAATTAATCAGTTGTTTGATGTCAAGTGATAAAGATAATTTTAATTCTTCAGTTGAAAAGTAACGGGTGGTCAACTAATAATGGCACTCGACTATATCTCGAAAAGTACCTAATTGTCGTAAAGACTTACAGTAAAACAAATTATGATTAAAGAGGCCAAGAGAAAATGTTGGAAATTATTTTTAAGCTTCCACAATAGCCGCCAGGGTGCGTAATAGCCATCTTAAATTTTAAAACTGTTTTTTTTTTGCAAAATTTTCTTGAATTAAAGATAGTGGAATGCATTGCCATTTTAGGGACCAGATAAATTGGATTCTTTTTTGTTAAACACTTTTTGCCCTATCTCTTAAAGGAAAGTGGCGGAGGTGTTCGAACATTTTTGGAAATAACTGTCAATAACTTCCAAATGGCTGAACGGATCTTAATAATAAGCTTGGAGTCGTTGGAAAGGACATTTCTTAGGCTGTCAACCGTGCCATGAATGGGGTGATTGCGATTTCTTACCTAGCCACTAGAGGGCGTTTTCTGACATAATGGCAAGTAAGTCAGAGTTTCTCAAAAATTTAAATGCAACGATAAATGCATTTAAATTTTTTGAGAAAATCTGACTTGCTTGCGGTTATGTCAGAAAACATTCTCTAACTGCTAGGTATGAAATTGCAAGCATCCCACTAAAGGCTCGGTTAATATCCTAAGAAAAGCCCTTTTCAACGACTCCAAGCTTATTAAGATCCGTTCAGCCATTTGGAGTTATTGACATTTATTTCCTAAAATGTTCGAACACAACTTTCCTTTAAGGGATAGAGCAAAAATTGTTCAACAAAAATGAATCGAATTTATCTCGGCTTTAAAGTGACAATGCATTCTACTATCTTTAATTTTTTTAAAAATTGCAAAAAAAAACGAGTTTTAAAATGTAAGATGGCTATTACGTCCCCTGGCGGCCATTTTCTCTTAGCCCCTTTACTCATAATTTTTTTTACCATAAGCCTTTACGACAATTAGGCTTTTCAAGATATAGCCGAGTGCCATTCTTAGTTGGGCACCCGGTACAGAGCAATACAATAACTGAGGAAAATGTAAAAGTGTCCTTAAAATAACTAATAAACTAAATACACTTAGCATTCAACGGTATAAAATCAGTTTATGCATAAACACCTACTAAATCTATTATCGGACAATACAGATTTTCCTTAAATAAAAAAAAATCGTCAAAGCTGTAACAAGCTTTTTCCAATTAACCTACTTTTGAAGGCAACGTTTAATGTGCACTAAGAGCATTATAACATTTACAACAATTCAATTTTTTTTTTGGTACATTGTTGTCCGATTCCTGTCTGGTGCTAATTAATCACCATCTCTAATATTATGATTGCGCTGCGCATGATTAACCATGAACAAATCTTTATTTTTGTAAACATAAATACATCAGCTCGACAATATAAATTGCATAAAAACTTAAAATTCCAAACTGATTAAAATAAAAGCATCACTACATGTTTCCCTGCCTGTAAAGCCGCCCATTAGTTGACTTGCATATTTTAGGACCAAAAAAACCATATTGATACTTCCAACATAATTAAGCATACAATATCTCATATGACAAGCTAACATAATAATGCAAGAAAGATGCCCCTACTACAATGCTGAGAAATAATATTTAAAGTATAGCAAGCACAGTCTATATTGTGCATCCCATTGTAAACTAAAGTCAAGAGTCACGCCCAACATTTTTGTGGTTTCACTACAGTTAATAGGCTTTGCTGCATCCTGGAGCAGGCTAAAATTATCGGTATTAAGCCGTTTCAACAAAGTGTACGAAAGAGCAGTTGTTTAGAATGTTTAGATTATGGAAATTTTTCTCAGACCACAAAATAATTTTACGGTATACGTTTTCACTACCAATCTTTAACTGATTCAGATTTTTTCTATGATTAAAATGTCGGTATGGTTCGCGTAACAGATAGTATAGATACTAGAATTAGTGTTTAGAAAATCAATAATATCGTTGAAAAAAATTAAATAGAGTAGAGGTCCAAGTATAGATCCCTCTGAACCTCCATGAGTAATACGAATTTTTGCTCCTTAGGCTATTTACTCAGACAAATTGCCAGCGTCAGCGGTCTTCCAAGTAAATCTTCAAAATAAATAAATGGAGCTCCCCTCACGCCATAGTGGTACACACAATCGAAATCACGCGAATGAAAATCAATAAAACTTCCCAAACCCAAAAATCGATCATCTAACGCATCAACAATCCCTTTCTGGAACGAACACAGCGATGTCTCGGTATTCTAACTTTTTGTGAAACCATGTTGTAGGCTTAAAAGCAATTTATTCTTAGTCAAAAAAACCTGTTAGCTATGTTTTCATGGCAGATTCAAATAACTTGTGAAAATAACCGAAAGCTAACTAATAGCTCAATAATTAGTATACAAATTTGGACTGCCCTTTTCATATAGTGATGGCGGTAGCCAATTTTAGTTTATTAGGAAAGACTCCTTGCAACCACAGATCTAGGTTTACTAGATCTGTGTTTGCAACTGACAAATTAATGAGAAAACAAGAACACCAGACAATTCAGCCTTACATCTTTTCATCAGATTATATATATTATGTACACCGCAGGTATTAGAATTTTTGAGATTAATGAAGCCATGAACATATTAGCATTATAAAAAAAAATATTAGAACAAGAAACATTTTCATAAATAAAATCAAAGTCAATTCTGATCCCGACTGGGTTATTAGCAACATTAGTAAAGTTAATATTAAAATTATCTGCGACCGCTGCATCGGACAACCTTACACCATTGTCAACACTTTCTGCTTCTCTTTTTATTACATCCTTCATTTGAATCTTATTAATAGCTGACCACACATCCCTTGATTTATTTCGTGCATTATTGATTGTCACTCGCAAGTAAATTTCTTAAATATCCCTCTTTATCGTACAAAAATCCACACTATCCTTCCATTCAACTCAGTGCAAATTACTTCTAAAACAGGACTGAACTGAATTACGACATCAAGGTCGCGACGGTGCATATCCCGTCTGTTTTTTCACTGTTTCATATGGTGGATCACAGTTTCAGCCACCTTTTAATGATCATCATCGAAGTACGTTATGCAAATTCAGATAATAGATTTATCCTTACTATATGTAGAACATATTTTATTACAAATGATTCATATGTAGTCTGACGGGCACGTGAAGATTTATTCACTTTTCAAATAGATATTTGCAGGTATTTAGGCCGATTGTCATCATAATAAAAATTAATATTTGTGTAGTACCTAAATCTAATATCCTATTTTAATTCACGGCTGCGCCGCATAGTAGATCATACTTGAATTCGGAACTTATTCGGAAATATAATAAATGAATTTAATAGTTATGCAGTGTAGCATGCATAATAATTATGAGTTTCTTTACAATTTTAAATTTACTCATTAAGTGAAAATAACATTTAATTTTCCCGCCTCAAAATGTGTAACCGGAACTGTGTTCTATCTCATTCTTTCGCAGGCTACATTCTATATATCTATATATTTTTTATTGGTGTCGCTTTTTTCGTCTCATCGAGTCTCAAATCACTCCCAACGGCGGCGCTAAAGAAGTTTTCACTTCAAAAAGTATCTTTGGACAATTTTTTTTACTGGTGTTCAGCTAATGGAAGACCTTCTTCAACAGCAACTGCATGGTTGTCTTACCGGTAATTCTACGAAAAAAAACTGCCAAATTTAAAAGGTCAGTATATTTATTATTTAATTATTACGAAGCCTCTTGAACCACTGAGGTAAAAAGAAAGGAGAATGATGTGACATATATACATATACCAGTGCCTTGCTTCTCTATGCTTACAAATTATAACAAAAACATGAATTTTGTAGACAAATTCGATCAACTTAAATCATGCTGGTATCCATACAAAAAGCCATAAATGACGGCACCGAATAATTTTATTTTTTATTGATGCAGCGCTTGTAAACGCTTTCATTATACATAAATTATTAGTGACAACTTCTCAATTATCAATGACAGATTTTCAAAGGCCTTGTTGCAAATATTTTAGTTGGGTGTTTGTCAGTACCTGTAGGTTAACAACAAGTACCCATAAACCAATGCGTACTACTCGTAGGAGATACATTGTGTATAATACAACAAATAATGATGTTAAGACGAACTGGCAATGCAATGTCCCCTTGTCGTTAGGAAAAACTCGCCTTCAGAGTTACCATCTAAATTTAAAAAAAGATGCTTCGGTACTGTGGTGTAAATAATAAACCACCTTATTTTGAATAACAATATGCCCTTTTCTTCTAAACTTATTTTTCAGTTTTTAAAATAAAAAAAAAATAAATAAATAAAATAAATCATACAACAATGAATAAAATAATGTTTTTTTTATACATTTTCTTGTTCGTACCGCTAGGGTTTTTTATATCAATTTTCAGTATTTGAAAGAATAAATAAAAAACATTCAATTAAGAGATGAAACCGGGTACTACAACATATCTGGCTCTGATGATATGACACGTAGACCAGTGAATAAAAAGATGCAATGCGCGATGCGATATGTTACACCAACTATGAAATATAGAAATGGAAGTGTCTTTTCATGGAACTATATTTCGGTAAGGAATAGGCTCTATTGGCTATCCATGTTATAATTCAAATAATTGGCAAGATTATGTAAGAGTTAATGTGAAAAAAGTCATGAGTCCATGTGACAGAATGGGAGATGATAAGCACAATGATCTGGAACGGACGTCTCAAATTATTCAAATGTGATTCAGGGATAATAATTACAGACTTTGCACTTTTCTGCCTAATCTCCTGACTTAAAGCCTATAGATGGTAAGAAATAGAAATAAGCATAAAGTGTGAAACTTTCCCCTAAGAACCAAACGCTAAATAATAAAATAATGGAATGGAGGGAAAATCTTCCAGGAGCGACTCTACAAAAGTTAATAACATCAAAACTGACCGACTATCTGCCAAACTAATTGCTAATAATGACCGGTATTGAATATCGAAGTTTAAATATTTACATAATTTTGTTCCTATTAGATTTTGGCAATAGGTATTCCTGCCACATTATAAATTGAGGCCTTGAAATAATTTTGTTTCTCTATTTACATAAAACACAATGAATGGCTATGATGATATTATACTAAAAACAATTAAGCAAAAACCTAAATCAATTATTTCTTTAAAATAGCTAATGAAAAACTGATCACGACCAATTTACTAGATATTCAGTTTCTAGCTACTAGCTAGCCATATATATATAAGAATGCGAATCATTTACATTATAAATGTTTGTCCAATTATTTAAACTATTCAAAATGGTTTTATGCCGTATTACAACTCTGAAAGGCCATCAACAATCAACACACGCAAAAGTCACGCTCTTCACACTAAGTTAAAAGTAATCGACGGTCATTTTTGCCTGTAAACCACCGAGTCGTAAGTTTCTTTAACGAATGTGCATTCTTATGCATGGTGCTAATTACGGTCATATTTTGCAATAACTCTTGAGCTATTGCTTTTTTTGAACACACATGCACACTTGTAAGACCTACGCGGTTGTTTTCTTTCGAAATCAGTGGCGTATCAACAAAGAATTTTCCATTTAAATTAAAAAAAAAAAACGACAGTGAAAAAATTGACACTACAGAGGTACAAGTTTTGCAATTTGCCATACTCCGTACTTTACTTACTCATACTCATATCAGTACTTCTTACTGGTAACAATTATTGCATATACGGTTTTCTGCTATTTTTGAATTATATAGATTTTTTTTTCTATAGTCACATTCTAGTGTCCTTAGTAATTGCAAATACACTGGCGGAGAACAGAAATCGTGCTTTTTTATTTTTTTTTCAACTAAACAACCTTACGGACCTTGGAGGGAATAGGGATGCTGGGAGGCGTAAAAAAACGCAAGTGCGTAGTGGCTTAAACGAGACGAAACTAACCAAAGCTAACCTAAACTAACCAAAGCTAACCCAAACTAACTAAAGCTAACCGAAATTGTTTCGCATAGGCTTGCGTGAAGAAAGGCTTGCGCTTCGAGCAACCCTTTCTAAGCGCAAGTGCGAACGAAACTAACCGAAACTAACCTAAACTAACCAAAACTAACCCAAACCCAAACTAACTAAAGCTAACCGAAATTGTTTCGCCTAGGCTTGCGTGAAGAATACATAAAAGATCTTCACGCAAGTGCGTAGTGGCTTAAATGAAACAAAACTAACCAAAGCTAACCCAAAGTAACCAAAGCTAACCAAACCTAACCTAAACTAACCAAAGCTAATCTAAACTAACTAAAGCTAACCCAAACTAACCAAAGCAAATCCAAACTAACCAAAGCTAACCGAAATTGTTTCGCCTAGGCTTGCGTGAAGAAAGGCTTGCGCTTCGCGGATGTGTGTAGTAGCTTAAACGAGACGAAACTAACCAAAGCTAACCCAAACTAACCAAAGCTAACTCAAACTAACCAAAATTGTTTCGCCTAGGTTTGCGTGAAGAAAGGCTTGCGCTTCGTGCAAGCCTATCGTCACTTAAGTGCGTAGTGGCTTAAACGAGACGAAACAAATCGAAAGTAACTAAAGTTAACCCAATCTAATGTGAATGTGAATACAAATAATAAGTGGTAAGTATGTATGGTATTATTTTTTTATTTTTTCTTACAAAAAAACGCAATTTCTCTTCTCCGCCAGTATATTTGCAATCCCTAAGGACTCTAGAATGTGCCTACATAATTTTTAGTCCATATAATCCAAAAATAGCAGAAAACCATATAAGCAATAATTACCTTATTACTTACTGGAGAATCCCAATCCAAAAATGCGATCCGGGGATATCAGTATTAATGTTTTTGAATCTCGGGATTAGTGATCGGCAGATACTGTTTTTTGCCGATAAGGATATGTTATAACGTATAATGATCGTGTCGTGCAATATTTTAATGTTTTCCCATACAAGTAAAAATACGATGAGAGATAATAGCGATATTAGTAAAAAAATATCTGTATTTTTTATGCTAAAGAACACAATTTATAGATAGTAGATAAAGAAGTTATTCCCAAAGCCTTTAGAGAATCCAATAAAACGAAAGGGAAAAAATTCTCTTTAGCAATTTTTTTAAAAGAAGGTGGTGAGTGCTAAATCTGAAAAATATGCTGCTAGAGTATCCCTGGAAGGAAGTCGACGAACAGCGAATACATCGAATTTAAAGCATGATTTGCAGAGATCAAACAGAAAAGAATATGAAAAGATTGAAAAGCTTGGTAAGTAAATGTGCTTTTATATATATAT
>MU195531.1:3345-15403 GCA_016904865.1 Pissodes strobi
ATTAACAAATTTTAAAAATACATGACCCAGTACGTGAAATGAGCTTTGAAGAAATTTGATATTCAATATATCCTCATTATTATATTTCTTTTCTAGAGAGTTGACAATTTTTTTTAAATCGTTCATAGACAAAGTGCTAAATTCAAAAATCCGACCACCAATACCGGGCATTATGTTTGGTGACCATGGATTTAGAGTTGGAATTGTACTTCTTATCTCATCAATGCATAAAATAAAGAAAGTATTAAAACTTTCCGCAATTTCCAGTTCGCTACTTGTAATCAACCGGGTCCCCCCAAATGAAAAATTATACTTTTCCGAGTAAATGCCCTGTCAGTTGCGTTTACTAGTGTTTTTAGTGTTTTCCACTTAATTTACTATTATTATTATTTTTATCTATTTTATTATAGTAGTACTGTTTTTTCTTAATTTTGAGCAGATTAACAAAAAGATTTCTAGCTATTTTATAAAATTTCTACTTATTATTTTTGTGATTAGGATAGCTGGTAAAGAGGCTGGATTGGATCGGATATCCCGTCGGAAAGATTCATTAAGTTACACACTTTCCAGGCTGGCAAGTTACGCGGTGACCAAAGGTGGAAATCCTCAGGTAGAACGCGGGCCGAAGTTGTACAACCGTGGATGTGCCGAATCCAAAGTTTAAATGCATTCGTTGATCTCGGGATGAGGCTTTAAAATGATCGATGAGCTACGATAAGCTTTAGGCTCTAGCACGTAAAAAGCATAAATCCGAACCCCTGGACGCATTACCTCCCTTTTAAAATTTCCGTTACAACAGTGGTAATTAGTTGAATTCTCTTAGACGTCGAGTTTGCGTGGGCTGTTAAAATATCATTAATCATGTTTCACCTGGGACAGCAGTAGTGTAAGATTGTGGTTCTAGGCCAATTTAACTTAAAAACTGGCGTTTGGAGGCTTTTTTTCGGCTCGGCTATAGGGGCATCAAAAATTTTGTCTGGCTTAACCTTCCGGTCGTCGGGTGGATGATGTGTACCACATTCGGTCGGGTGGGGTCTGTGAGGGCCATAATTAAAGTAACAAAAATGTATACAAACTCTTTTTTTTATGTCAATATCCTATTAAAATAATAATTTCTAAACCACATTTGATATAATTTACAAAATATTGTCTTATTAAAACCGGTTTTTCTATATGTTGGTCAGGGCTAAAAAATGCATTGTAATTTATTATTTTTTTAAATGAGTTAAAAAATCAGAAAATTAAATCTAACACATTTTAAAACAAAAATATATGTTACACGAAACTCAAAAACACCTATTTTACTAACATAAGGGAATTAAATAGGCGGTGACACAAACTGTAGTGGTTCAATCTTGGACCACCATTTCCTCAAAACAATCGCGACAACAAACTGTTACGTTATCTAAATACAGCCAATTCTTAGAAACTGCAAGAAAATCTGGTTTTGTTAGATTGGGAAACTTCAGCCGGTTCTTTAATTTGATTTACTTGCTCATCTCAGCTGCTTGAACCGGCTGAATGTGGCCTTAATGGTAAAAATGGGAACATACCATATGGATTTCTATGGATATTTAACAAAACCATTGTCGCTATATAACCAATGAAAAAACCTGGGCCTACCGATTTCTACGGATATTTAGCCACCTACCTACAGATAACCGTGCGGAAAATGTTCGCAAGTGGGTTCTGAAGTATGTCAAGATGACGCCGACGAGAGGACGTCTAAAAAGTGATGCTGATTAAAAAGTGCGTTTTCATTGCTGCAAAACAAATTCTTTTAGTAGTGTGTGGAAACGTGTTCCATAATTCATGCGTAACCCGAGATTTTTCCGAAAAAGTTAAATTTATCGATAGTACCCGCATCATGTGTTGGCAGAATGAAAGTGAGGTTAACACCACAATGGAGGCGAAAATGATCGAAATTGCATATTTAAAAGAGCTAATAAGCAGGTTGAAGACAAAAATCAACTACTGCAAGAAGAAGCCCTCCTCTGGAAAGAAAAGTATGATTCCGTAAACATGGAGAAACAAAAACTAAAACCAGAGCAACAACAAAAAAAGGTAAACAATAAGACGATAAAATTGAGAATAAAAGCAACGGAAGAAAAAATTCCTGCTCCAGGACAACAGCCTGAAGTTAGTGTTCAAGAAAGCCACGTTAGAATCGAAAGCCCAAATAGTGGAAATATTGGTAGTTCCAAGACTAGTAGTTCTGCCACGAAACAAGGCATTTGGCAGGTGCAGAAACGGTGGGGTTTTATGCAGAAGCAACGGGACAATCTGAATCAATCCGACAGTGAACGAACCCCATTGATCGAAAATGCCAACATAAGGGCTTCTAAATCTAACAGACCCGCACCTATCAAGGGTACAAATGAAGACTCAGCCATGCTAAAAACAGCACCGAAGACGGCTTTCCTCTTCCTTTCAGGACTGGCTCCAGAAGTAATTGCAAGTCTTATTTTAAAATATCTCGAAAACAATAACTTGGGGATAAACTGCCGGTGTGAAAAGATCAAAACTAAGAAGGACAAGTATCGTGCGTCTTTTAGGCTGACTTCCCTACAGTGAACGTGACAAATACTTATGTTCAACGCTATGGCCTAAAGGAGTCATTGTAAACCATTTTATGAACCTTCAGCGCCTATCAATGGCAAACCATCTCCAATAGAACAAGTAACGAACAATGCAAAGCAAAACGTAAGGGATATGTACATTAACGTTATGTCATTGAGACATAAAGTAAGTGAGGTTGGATCTTTCATGGCTGACAAAAATGTTGACATATTGTGCGTCACGGAGCACTGGTTGGGGGAAGAGGAATTAAAAGTTCTTCATGTTCAAAAATATAAAGTAGCAGCTTATTCGGCCAGACGGCAGTGCGCTGGTGGAGGAGCCATAATTTTGGTTAGGAACTGTTTAGAAATATCTTTTATTACTGTAAATCCATCTCATAATGTTGATAAATGTAATAAGATTTGTTCTGTTTATTTGCCTCATTTTAATGTATATGTTTTAGCATTTTACCGATCACCCTCGGGGCACTTTGACACCTTCTTGGGGGCAGTTGAGGAAATTCTAGCCGAATTTAAATCCGATGTAAATCTAATGGTCGCATTAACTTTTAATCCTTTGCGATGTAAACATGTGTTTTGATTATTTTATTGATTTGTTATTTTATTATTACTTAACTTGGTAATATGTATTCTTCGAGAAGTATTCCAAGGCCACTCTATATGATTATCGACCAGGCCATCGAGATAATTCCAGGGTTCCTGAATATTCGTGGCCGGAGGTGACTCATACATAGACGCGGTACGCTGCAAAGCCAGTTCTGTAGGGTAGCACAAAAACATTCGGATGGTTGCTAGTCGTGACATTGCCTATCTCTTAAACCTGATCGTCCCGATCAGATACTTCATGTCCGTGTTATGCTTTCAGCCTGTCGAGGTGGACAACTTTCAGTTTGGCTTCTGGGGCTACTCAGCGTACTACGTCATTAATTATTTTGATGACTGTATAGGGTCCTTCCCATGCTGGCGTTAGCTTGGGAGATCTTCCTTTCTTCCTTTGCGGATTATATAACCAGACTTTATCATTCATCTGAAATTCCATAGCGTTAGCTTGGAGATCATATCGAATCTTCATTTGGTCACTGAGAGACGTTCAAACGGTAGTCCTACATCATTATGTTTCATCTTCCAACTGGATCTTGTCTGGGGTGTGTGTGTGTGTGTCTCAGCGACTTGAGGCACCATGATTTGACATCCTGGCAGTAGTTGACCCAGTAAAATCTGTCGCGGATCTTGTCAATCATTCTGTTAATTCCGAGATGAGCACCAAACTTTGTATTAGGTACTTCTTCCAGAACTTCCAATACCCTTTTTTTGTTGGTACCACTAACTGCGTCTTCACTACTTTTCCATCGGCGCTTGCCCAGGCTCGTTTAAGGAGTCCATTTTCAACTAGACTTAAAAGTAGATCCCTTAGTTGAAATATCTCTCCAGCTTGGTCTTGGTTGACGTTCTTCTTTAGCTTTTAGCAGTAGTGCTATTTCATTATCCTCAAGCTGATCTTTCTTTAGTTGCTCTGTGGTCAAATGCTGATCATCCTTAAACTTGATTCGCCTAATGGGAGTGATTCCTTGTCGTTGGTCAATTCTTTGGCGATGTTTATAATTATCCTCGCATGACCTTCTAGATAAAGCATCTGTATTATTATGCCATCTTCCTTCCTTGTGCTTAGCCTTAAAGTTATATTGTTGTAACTCTTCCTGACTTGACTTTGAACTGCTAGCATCTCTGGATGGAGATGTAGACCGTAGTTGTACTCTCTCTTGAAATGCCCATTCCTGCCACATATATAGCATTGATTTGAAACATTTCGGTTACGTGGCCTATCTTCTAGTGGCTCCCGGAATCTTTGTACTTGACAATCTCTTTTGAAATGGCCAGTGCTGCCACATATATAGAACTGATTTGAAACGTTTCGGTTACGTGGCCTATCTTCTAGTGTCTCCCGGAATCTTTGTACTCGACGGTCCCTTTTCAAATATCCAGTCAGTCCTGCCACATCTATAGCACTGATTTGTAGCATTTCGGTTACATGGTCTAACTTCTATTGGCTCCCGGAATATCTGCACTCGACAGTCCCTTTTGAAATGTCCAGTCTTGCCACATCTATAGCCCTGATTTATAGCATTACGGTTACATGGCCTAATTTTTAGTGGCTCCCCGCATCTCCCCATGGTCTGAAAAACTTCCGTTAATTTCCTCAAAATTTCGCTCTTCTCAGTTAATTCACAGCTGTTTGTCGGCTTTTCTTCTTGGATGGATACGGCCCTGATTTTTGGCTTGGAGATGTTACAGGCCGCCTCGATTTCTAGGGCTCTACCCAAAACTTCACTGCTGTTATCAAATTTTGCTAGACGTAGCATGTTCTGAGTTTCTGGATCTTTGATACCATCCACGAAATATTGGGCAGCAAGTTCCTCTTTAAATTCTTCCGTTGCTCCCGTGTAGGCCAATTGAATAAGACATCTAACGTCTGCCTCAAACTCTTGCAGGTTTTCACCAGGCTTCTGATGTCGGGACTTTACTTGTGCCTGATTCAGTTGTCTTCTATGTTGGTCTCCAAATGGTCTCTCCAGGACAGCTACAAGTATATCATATTTCCCCTGTTGGCTGATGGGAATGGTCTGCAGTAGTTCCAGGCGCTACCACTAGTGATGTAACCATTTCTTCATTATTCCAACCGTTGGCAACAGCAGCGGCTTCAAATTGTCTTTTGTACATTATCCAGGATGTTTGACCGTCATAGCTTGGAGGTTTGATATGTTGTCCTGTGGCGAATACCCTCTCAGTGGATCCTTAATTTTTCAGTCTGGTAAGTTCTGCTTGTAGATTCCTCATTTCTTGCTGTACGTTTCCTACTTCTTTTTGTACCGTGCGTTCAACTTATCTTGATAACATTTTGATTCGCTGTAACTTTTTGTTTTCAAAGATATCAAGGTAAACAAGAAAACAACATGTAGGGTTGGTGGCCACGTTTTTTTTTCTAAGTTACAGATAAAACAAAACACTAACAATTTTCTGACATATAATCATACTTTATATTATTTTAAATGGAACAACCTGTATATTATTACATTTTTGGACTTTCTAGAGAAATCTAAACACATTTCGTGTATAATATCCTATACCTATCTAGGCATATGTCAGAAATTTGCTAGTGTTTTGTTTTATATGTAACTTAGAAAAAAACTCGGCCACCCTACATTTTGTTTTTTTGTTTACCTTGATATCTTTAAAAACAAAAAAGTTACAGCAAATCAAAATGTTATTAAGCTAAATTGAATGCACGGTACACTCCCAACTTCTTCTTGTACACGTCCAACTTTTTGTACATTTCCAACTTTTTTTTGCACATTTCCAACCTCTTTTTGTATATTTCTTTCTTTCTTCTTTTTCAAATTTTTCATATTGCCCGTCCAATATTTTCTGTAATTTTCCTTGCTCGCCTACAATTACATCAAACATCCATTTCTGAAGCTGTTCCTGTTCTGCTTGCCTCTTATCTTCTTGGTCTTGCAAAATTTTCTGAAGCCGCTCCTGTTTTGCTTGCCTTTTATCTTCTTGGTCTTGTAAAATTTGCTGAAGCCGGTCCTGTTCTGCTTGCCTTTTACGTACGTCCCCTTCCCGATCCGCTTGCCTTCTACGTTCATCCTCTTCCCGATCCGCTTGTCTTCTACGTTCATCTTCTTTCCGATCCGCTGGCTTTTTAACTTCTTGAAAAATTTTCTGAAGCCTATCCTGTTCTGCTTGCCTCTCAGCATTTAGATTTTCCATGAAATCGGCCAACATTTTATTTATGTGCTCCATTTCTGCCGTTTGTTTCCTTGTGTTGACCATAAAATGTTATTAAATGATCACAGAATCCACCAATCAAGACGGTCTCGTTGACGTATTTATACCCTCTTCTTTCCTCGAAAAATACTTCACAAGTCCGGTCCCTTCACAATCCAACTTCTGACACCAAATGTTACGTTTTTCGGTGGGTTCTGAATGAAATTACAACTTTCACTATTTTACACTAATACTCTATTCCATATCTCTCTGTACAATTAATCACCCTAAACTAGTCTTATAACTTTACAACTATTAGTTCTTTACAATACAACGCTCAATGATTAACTAACTACTACCTATTCGCCTTAGGTCTACTCCTTATATATAATCTCAAATCTATCACGAATACTCGAGAAGTATTCCGAGGCCACTCTATATCATTATCGACCAGGCCTTCGAGATAATTCCAGCGTTCCTGAATATTCGCGGCCGGCCGGCGATGACATTCATAGACGCGGTACGCTGCAAGGCCAGTTCTATAGGGTAGCACACAAACATTCGGATGGTTGCTAGTAGTGACAATATTTTTTTAAATTTCGGTATCAAAAGTGCTTCATCTGCATTATGTTTCTTTCCGTTGACCCCAAAAAGCTTCAAAATCGAAAGTGCTTATATAACACCAGAGCTTTTGATTATTAAGAATAAATACAGCCATTTAATTTTACTCTTTTGAACCAATCATTTTGATTAAAATAACTTTTTCAAAGTAACCGGTCATAAGGTTAAGTACATGAACTATACCGAAATACTTAATCATGAGCTTAATCCACTGTTTTGGCTCGGTTTTATATACTTATAAGTATAACAAACAACCATGGAAGTAGGTAGGTAACAATAATTTTAATCTAGGTTTAAATAAAAATGGTGGGTACAGACAAGCTGAGTGAGCGAATGCCAACATGAGTAAAGTTAAGTCTTAATACACATTTTGTGGTTTAACAAATTGGAGGATGAGGATTTGTTCACTGTTTGTGCATTACTCGGTTCCTCATTGATTATGGTACAAAATGTATTAGTGACAAAAAACGAATCGACGAATGTGGAAAACTATTATGTAAAAAATAGGCAATTATACAGTAAAGGTTTATTGAAACCTTTACGTTTAGTTACAAATAAAACAAAACAGCTGAAACTACACGTCCACACCAAATAAACATAAAATATCGTATCTACTACCAATTGGATCAGATGTTAACTAGTAAATATATATAGAAATGGTATCATCAAACGAATACCTAGATTCCAAAAATCTTCAAATCGATATATTACTCTAACCCAAATTAACCTCACACCCAAGTGGTTTAATTTGATTCTCCTAGGTTACACAAAAATCGAGCCAAAACCGTGAAATTGGCATATCGCACGACATTTTTTAAAACCCAGACGTGTTTTGATAGTAGCCTATCTAATGTTTTTGTTTTGATTAATGCTATTAATGCCGATCCGTTCAAAAAAAGTCTAGTGCGAAAGAAAATATGTTGATTTTTTTAGGAAGGGATTTGACATTAAAGTATAAAAGGATGTTAAACAAATATTCAGGCGTGAGCTCAAGCGCCTTAATTATCCCCATAGAACGCTTATTTTGTAACGGTTTGAGAAAACAACTATTGGTGTTCTACTAAGAAACATCAAATGACGGAGGTAAGTTTCTGTAGCCTTGGCTATTTTGGGCGAGCTTTGGACAGCTTTGATTAATAAAATCAGCTTTGATTAGTTTGGGATAGCTTTGGCTAGTTTAGGTTTGCTCCAGTTATTTTGGATAAGTTTTGGTTAGTTTGGGACAGCTTTAGTTAGTAGGGTTTAGCTTCGGTTCATGATACAAAGAATAATAGGTATGATATTCCTGAGTGTCCAATTCGGTCGAGTTCGCGCATTACGTCACAATGAGAGTTATTTGAAATAGTTGCCGTGAGAACTGTTATATCGATTATATTTAATTGGCCATTATTAGACATTTGAATAAAAATCCTATTAATATATCTGTTTTGGGTTTATTTAGGTTACTGAAAGCTATTTTATTATTTTCATTTGTTAATAAACTAAATAAATAATCAATATGAATCAAAACTGAGAAATAATGTTCAATATATGGAATGCACATATAAGAGTGCTTAGAAATTTTATAAATAAGAAGCAAATCTTTAGCAACAAAGATTTTATCAAAAGAAATTTATAGAATAATTTAAAATCTTGTTAATTGACATTTCAGCAGAGTTGCTACTATATACACTTTATTATAGATAATTATAGCAGGGAACATAAAGAAATATTAGGTATTATAATAGATATATAGTTGATATTATAAGGGAAGGTGTAGTGATTGGTTTTGTTTCACAGATGGAAAGATCTACTTATTTATCTTCTCATATCGGAATTGTATTTATTTAAAAATGACAAAAAAATAAAACAAGGCTTTTTAGACAAACTTTTTATTTATTTTTTATAACATTTATTTACAACTCAATATTACAATACAATAAATACATAAATCCCTAATCAGTGCTTTAAGCTCTGGCCTCGAACATCCTAATTACAACTTTTGTGTCAGAGAGATTCTAACTAATATTTAGATACCATTTAAATAGTTTTATAAAAACATTATAATTTATTTATTTATTTATTGTATCAACAACTTTTACAAAGCCAATAATAGATACAATCAAACTAAATACTAAACCTACAAACTAGGAACATATCCTTATATATATATATTTCTCCTTTTATTTGTTTTTTAAACGATTCAACTAAAATACAATACTACAATTACTACAATACCTATTAAAATTATTACACAGCCTTATCAATGGAGAATTTTTATAAAGATTAGTTCTAGGTGCATATATAAATAACAAATCTGTACATCTCGTATTTGCCTGACCAACTCTAAAAGGGATTCTTTTTAAAAACTCCTTACTATCAATGTAACCATTTATCAGTTTATAAAGAAAATTAATAATATTTCTAATATTTTCCGGTACTCCATTGTACGATTTACATGCTTGCACATACGGGTTATTTAGGCCTATATTTGTATTAATAATTATTCGGTAAATGTTATTTTGAGACCTAGTGTTATATTTATGTATATCACAATAACAATGTTAATATTAGAAATTTGTTTTGTCAGTATTGATTTTTAATTTATTGTAAAACCAGTTCAGATACAACTTTAGGTCGTCATTTACAAGCCAATGCATTAACTTCCTCACCTGTGTATACCAAAGCTATATCATCAGCAAAAGTAAAGAACCGCGCCATAAGTCCTGCACATCTTAAATTAAATACATATAGTGAAAAGAATAATGGCCCCAGAACCTAGCCCTGCAACACATCACAATCACTGGGTAAAATATCAGTACTGAAGCCTTTCGCAGATCTACAAAAATAGTTACAAATAATTGTTTATTATCCAATGCTCTAGATATGTAATCTCCAAAATCCTTTGTTGCACTAGCACTGAGCAATGATATCTTCCACAAACTTCTTCGATTCTCTCTTCGAAAGCCTCTCCTGTCTTTTTACCTGGTTTACAGATAAATCTTTTGATTTTGGCAGATGAAGAGAAGGTACTGCATCGCGCTTTAGATTGGGTCCTTTTTTGGATTCGTTTTGCAACAATTCATGTTGCAAATTTATTTCATGGTCTTCTGACTTGAAATATTTTGAACAAATTCTCGAGGTTTTAGTATTAAAATGGTCTTTACGGCAACAAGCAGTAACCCACAGTTTTTCAACAATATTGTCTTTGGGAGAAGCATGAAATCTTACAGATTTGTCAGCACGTTTTGTCTGATTGTCACTCAGACAACCCGCTACAGCACAACGCATTTTTAATATGTGTAATTTATAACTAACCTTAAAAATGCTAAAAATCACAAATTGATGTTGTCTTAATCACTTGCTTAATAATTAATTGTTTATTATATCTCATATAGCTTTTAAAACAACAAAATATTGTTACTATTGTCCACACAAAGTCACTATTACTAAAGTCACACTAACTAATAGTTCAAAATAGTTTTAATAACCTAATTTATTTTAAGTTTTTTACACTAAAGAGTCTCCAAATTCAACTTAAATGCCACAAATCTCATAAAATGCTAACAAAACACCACAAAATAGACGGCAAAATAAACAAAGTTTAAAATATCATGAAAGTCCCCTTGTAAACCGGTGGATTTTAATGGCGGCAACTCTCATTGTGACGTCGACAGGAGCGAGTCAGCTGATAGTGGCGTGCGCAATATCATACCTGTTATTCTTTGTATCATGGCTTCGGTTAGTATGGGTTGGCATAAGGTAGTTTGGTTTAGCTTTAATTAGTTTAGTTTTCTCTCAAATTGTGTAAGTTTAGGTTTTTTTGTTCAATTTGTGTATTTTGGGTTAGTTTGTCTTAAATTGAGTAAGTTTAGGCATATTTTTATCAAGTTGCAAACTGCAGAAGTATGTTTTATCACGCTTGTACTGTGAAAACACCACGTACAAATGTTATGGGATATGGTTGTCAGTCAATTATTCTAATTTGTTAATATACAGTGTGGCCCAAATTGGGTATACATGTATGGGTATCTTGGAAACTATAAGAGATAGAAAATCGGTTAAATGGAGAAAGTTTTAGTTCATTCAATTCCCAATTCAATGCCATTTTGATAACGATTTGATCTTTTTTCGTTTTTGAGATATTTTGAAAAAATCAAAAAGTTGTATTTTCGAAAAAGCGCTGTACTTTTTTTATTTAAAGATATTTTTAAAATCTGTAAAAACATTGTTAGGACAACTTTTCATGCTCGATGCACCCATGTATTCAGTTTTTAGTTCTGACGTTTTGGTTATGAGAACCCAGCATCAACTTCTTTTTTTTTTATGGCGGCCATTTTGTTTTTAGCACATTTAAAAAGAAGTTTTTTTCCCTTTCTTGTGATGTATAACACTTCATAAAAATATTTTATTTTTATGTCAGGAAACGACAAATTTAATTTTTAGCTGGGTTGGCCATGACTGCGGAGGCCATTTGCGGTACAAAACAAATATTGCTAGCGTTTCATAGTTATTTTACTGAAAAATATACGAAACATTGATCAGACAAACATCGAATTTAACTTTTAATTTTTAGTAATTTTTGTTTTTATTAATATTTGTTAAAAGGTAAGTTTAATATTAGCTGCCCTGCCAAACATCATTAAAAAAATAGCAATATGTTAAGAATGTTATATTAAATGCAATAGGAATACAAGTGCAGCACCGTCAGTTATTTGGAACTCAATCCTGACAGTCAACAGTCAAGACTCAAGCCTTAAGACAAATCTGTTATGGACCTATGAAATTACAGAAGCCTTGGGAATCCATGTGACCAAAGGACAAAATAATATTGAAACAATATTGAGTTGGCTTTAGCAACAGTTGCTACGGAGGGCGGTTGCCGTACAAATCAATATTTGCTATTAATTTCCAAACTATCGTTCTAAATATAAGTATCGGTTTCTGTTCATAACTGCTTACTTTACAACTTACTACTATTAACATACCCAAACTAACTAATCTAACCACGCGAAACCAACTATACCTCACCACCTCGTCCCGCTCGAGGACCCAGCCACCGCCGAGTAGCTGGTAGTGTATAAGCTATGCTTGTACATTATATGATATCA
>MU195532.1:3977-15403 GCA_016904865.1 Pissodes strobi
TATATGATTTTGACTTGTAACACAGCATCATTTGATTATTGTTGACATTTGTTCTGTATAACAATGGTTCTCTGATTAAATAAATTTTGACATTGACTTTGAAAAAAAAAGCCGGCAATTAACATGTACAACATTCAATGTTTAACTTAACAATACGCTTACCCCATGATTTCCTCTAGCAAAGAAAACCAGTTTATACATATAAAAAATCTGCTCTATCCGTTGGCTTTTTGTTTTAAGTGGAATAACAATTCAGTTCCACATTTCGTTGATATAACCTACAGTTTTTCTGAACCTATTGAAATTTTTATAGAATTATAGAACTTCAATATTTATTTATTTATTTATTTAATACAAACTCAACAGATTCAGCAGAACCCTATTACAGAGTAGGAAGCTTAAACTAATTTAAAGAGACAATTACAAACAAATTATGTATACACAAACAAAAATAAAAAACAATACATAAACTATCTAGAAAATGGTAGATTTAAACTGTTTCCGATTTACACGAAATATAGCGTAGACCGGGGCAAAATTCCGCTATGGGGTAAAAGTCCGTTCTTGTATTGCGCAGGTCGTAAGAACGAAGCCAACATTTCACGTGGCAGTTTTCATTACTCGTTCGAGTGGTAAGGTACTTGTGTAAATGATTCGCGAATTCCCGTAAACATCGATGTAAAAATGAGGTAAGTATAAAAAAAAAACTTTTTACTATAATTTTTTTAGTGGATTACTTAAGGAATTAAACTTGGATGTAAACATTTAGACAAATACTATAGTGTAGGATTGATTACCGTTTTAGTAGGCTATTTACCCATGTTGTTGTTTTCGTTGGCGCTGGTGTCGTTTATGAGCTAATAATTTATGATTGAAGTTTTAATGGTCCGGGGCAAAATTCCGCGGACTTTTACCCCTCTATTGCGGACTTTTGCCCCATGGTCGTGGATATTTCACTTTTGATAGCGATTATCAGCAATCGAATTTGTGCTTTTAAGAGCAGATTTTTTTATATTTCAGAAACTACAAGAGACTGACAAACCGGAAACCAGTGACTGATGATATGCTTCAGATTGCTCGCCAAAGAATACGCCAAGGAGAGTCTATTCGGCGCATCGCATGTGATTTTAAAATTGATGAATCATCGCTTCGAAAACGGCTTAAAAGGGCTCTGGCGTTACCTCGCTTGGGCGTTTTAAAAGCACCTTTAATCCAGATCAAGAAACGCAGTTAGCAGAACACTGCAGACAAATGGATGCACGGTTTTATGGGATAGTAAAAAAGTCTTTTCGACATTTAGCTTACCAGTTTGCAGTACAAAATAACATAACACACAATTTTAATAAACAGACTCAGCTACCTGGAGAAGACTGGACACAATCTTTTCTAAAGAAACACAACCTCACGTTACGTATTCCCCAAAAAACAAGCGTTGGAAGAATAATGGGCTTTAATAAAACTCAAGTTTTAAAATTCTTTGACAATTTAAGTGAACTTATATCTAAGTACAAATTTCCGGCAAGTCGAACCTACAACATGGACGAAAGCGGTATATCAACGGTTCCCAATAGGATACCTAAAGTAATAACAAGCAAAGGCAAACGAAGTGTAAACAAAGTAACATCGGCTGAGAGAGGATAACTGGTTACGGTCGTCTGTTCTTTTAGTGCATCTGGTCATTACGTCCCTCCAGCTTTGATTTTTCCGAGGAAACGAACTAAGCCTGAGCTTCTATCTGGTGCACCCCCTGAGTCTGTGATGTTTATATCAGATAGTGGATATATGAATACGGAGCTATTTCAACAGTGGTTAAAACATTTCCAAAAGCATGTAAGAGCTTCCGAAGCAGACCCAGTGTTGCTAATATTGGATAACCATGTTTCGCACTGCAGCTTAGAAGCAGTCACATTTTGTAAAGGAAACCATATTCATTTATTGAGCATACCACCACATTCTAGTCACAAAATTCAGCCACTTGATCGATGTTTCTTCAAGTCACTTAAAGATTTCTATGGGCAGTTTTGCGACCAGTGGATGTTGAATAACCCAGGGAGAACAATAACTCAGATGGAGGTGGCAAAAATTTTCGGTGACGCCTATTCAAAGAGCTGTACAGTGGAAAAAGCTGTTAATGCGTTCAAATCCTGCGGAATAACAGCTTTGAACAGATTTATATTTAGCGACGAAGATTTTTTACCATCATCCGTGACCCACCAAACACCAATTGAAGAAGAAATAGAAGATCAGGTTCCGCATCAAACCGCTGATACAATTGATGATGAATCTTCTAGTGATGACGACATGCCCTTAATAGTGTTTACTAAAAAATCTCAAGAAGAAAACATATTCAAACCAGGTTCCAGCACATCACCGCAGCCATCTACGTCTCAGGAGTGCCAGTTAAATAAAAAAACTTCATTAGAACTTAATCCTTCATGTCTAGAACAATCCATGAATCAATCAAACCTTAAATCGCCGCATGACCTAATGCCATATCCTAAAGTTACAAAATTACGTCTAAGAAGAAGGAAGGGAAAAGCATCACGAATTCTTACATCAACCCCAAATAAGGAAGAATTGGAAAACGAGCGAATACAAAAATTAGAAATGGAAAGAAAAAAAGAAGCTGCCAAATTAATTAAAAGGCGAAGAAAGGGAAGTTTATTATCTGATATTAATACTGAACTGGATATTCAAGATGAAGAAACCAACTGCCCGCTTTGCCAGCAAACTTACGGACAAGATTCAGAACCGACTGATTGGATCCAGTGCAGTCAGTGCAAAAAGTGGTGGCACGAGACTATGAAAAAGGGAAATTCGTGTGCGATTTATGCCGTTAAATTATTTAAGTATAAAAACTTATGAAAGTATAAACCTATTTAGAAGTTCGTTGATGTGTCTATTTTTTTTAAATTTTGCTTATAAAACCTTGTGTCTTTTTTACCAAAGATGAGCTATAATAAGTTACGTTAAAGTTGTTGATATTAATATGTATAATCCATTTAGTGATTAAAAAATGTTTTGTGCTTGTTTATTAAAAAAGGCATTAAAACATACACTTATCCCACGTTAGGACTCCTACCCCAAAAACAGGATTTTTGCCCCATACTGATAGGACTTTTACCCCAACCCATGGGGCAAAAGTCCTATTTTGCAACCTAATAAATAATAAATGTATATATATATATATTTTTTTTTAATGTGACCCATAGAATAAAGTAGTAATATAAATGATGATAAATGATAAAATGGGGAAACTGATAAAACGGGGTACCACCCAATTAAAAGGAAACTAGTGGTGCCATCTGCCAAAAACAGGTAGAGCTACTTCCTAAAACAGTTGAAACGGCAACGTTTCTATATCACATTGTATTTACGAATAGAATGGCAGCGTGTCGCGCGTTTGTTCCTGAACGGATCGAATTTCAACGACAATAGCGATAATTGATCGGTTTTTCTAACAAGTTGTACAGGCCAAAATCGCAGGTGAGTTTAATTTATATATAAATTATGTTAGTTCGGTTGTTTACGTAAGGAAATGTGTTATTAGTTTTCTTTCAAGTATTTCTTTGATTAGGATGCCATAGTGAATAGCCTATCAATTCCGAGTTTGACAAAATGAGGAGGAAAAGAGTTGCATAAAAGCGGGTACCCAAATTTACAGCTATAGTTATGCTGAGTCCGGTAGGCTATATCTTTTAATGAAGTAATGACAACTCTTACTAATTTTCATGTGTTTTTGCATGGTTCAAGAATGTCTTATTCAAGGTACGTACGAAAGACTGACCGCCAATCAAGGAGGCAATGGAGGAAGCTATACAACAAGTTGTGTCTGGAAGTTAATTTTTTTTATTAATAATATGTTAAAAACTTCATTAAAATCTATTTAAAAGTACTCTGTTTACGTTCCTTAAACATCACCTTAATAAAAGTTACTAAAAATAAAACTAAACTGGCTTCTAAGCAGTTACCCCATTTTGTCAGACCAGGTCGATAAAACGGGGAAAAAGCATGCTTCTAAAAAAAATGATCTCAGGAGACACAAATTTAAATTTTAACATTTAAATCTGCCGTTACGTTAGAAATAGGAATCCATATTAATATAATGTGATTTCTATATATCGTGGCGTCCAGTCGCTAGAAATAAAAACAATTCACCTACCCCATTTTATCATACTTTCCCCTACACAAACAAAAATGTATTCAAATCATAAAAAATGGCAGAAATTTTGGCATTTATTCGTTAGCTGCGGACATTTGCCCCGGTCTACGCTATCACATTTTGTCTGGTTCTCATTGTACAATCTGCTCATAACATTGAGGGGTGCTTTCAGAAAGTTATTCGTATTGGAAGATTCCAAGTAAAAAGTTAAGGAATTTCTTTCTATATGTTGGTATATAAAATTTAATTTTTGATAGTAATGCAGCATCATCGATATTATCATGCAAAAGCTTGTACAAAATATAAGAGAGGAAATATTTCTACGTTTTTCCAAGGTGGGCAAATTATGCTTCTCCATAAGTTCACTACAGTTTTAAGTCGTCCGCAAACATTAGGACACTACAATCTTCTACCACCTCCATCAAACTATTAATAAACAACACAAAAAGCAAGGGACCCAGATTAGAGCCCTGTGGGACACCAGAGTACGCCTCAAAGTTTTCTGAGGAATATCCCCTCACCACAACACGTTGCTTTCGGCCACGCAAATACGATTGAAAAAACATTACCAGCCTTGAGTGTAGTTCAAACTCATTATAAAGCTTATTTAAAATAATATTGTGTGATACCTTGTCAAACACCCTTGCAAAGTCTGTATAGACTACGTCTACTTGTGATTTATTATTATTTAGAGATTCAGATATATATTGGGTAATATTAGTCAGATTTGTAACAGTTGATCTCTTGTTCATAAAGCCGTGTTGAAACTGAGATACCTTTCTGTGTAGAGAACTATAAACATGTTTATAAATTGTTGGCTCGAACACTTTAGCTGGAACTGATACAATAGCTATGGGTCTATAATTTTTAATATCAGATTTATCACCTTTTTTAAAAACCGGACATAGTATAACTTCTTTCCACCAGTCGGGGAATGTAGATGTGTAATGATTTATTAAATAAAATTCTTAAAGGTTCAGCAAAAAAAAACCTATTAGTCCCTTGATAATCTAAGCAGGTATATTGTATGGCCCAATAGCTCTATTTACCTTAAGCTTTTTGACAGCCCCACAAGCTTCATCGCAACTTACACAATCAAAGCCGATAACGTGATAGGAACCACAACGTTCCAAGATCTGAAGAGTGTCAGATCTGTCTCATAAACCGAGCCAAAATGCAAAGCAAAAGCATTTGCAATGTCTCCACCACAAATGTACTCATTGTTATTTAGGTGCATGCCACGTGGAATGGGATTAGAGCCTTGGTTGTTCTTCACATATTGCCAGAACGATCTAGAGTCATTCCCAATGTCCTGCTGTATTTTATTTAGGTAATAAGTGAAATAAATTGATTATTTTAATTTTCATCTCCAGTTTTCCGACTTTTTCGTCTGAGTTTTCTTCTTAAATTCTTTATAATATCCCTACACTGGATATTGCCTGCTTTTATGACATTTTGGTACACACGCCTCAAATATATCATACACTCTACTATAGAAGTTTTCAACAGCATTGTTTACATTGGCAAATGACTCCAGATTTCTCCAGTCTACAACCTGAAACATCTGATACATAGCATTGTAATCAGCTTTTCTAAAATTGAATTTTGATATACTATTGGTTACTAACTTTTTATACTTTGGATCTTTCAGTTTTACCTCGATAGCAAGGGTAGGATGGTGCAGGTCTTCATTAACTATGCTGAATTTACATCTATTGACATTGCATGCCATGCATGATAATACCAGATCCAAAATATTGTTATTATTATTTGTAACCATATTTAGCTGCTTACAATCAAAAAAAGTCATAAAATTCATCAATATCTCCACCTGATTGTTTTTATACATTGTCATTTTATTTGAGTAATATTTGTTATGGTGTGTTATGTTGAAATCACCTATAATTAATAAACTTATGATTATATAATAAAGCTAGATTCTCCAGAAAACTAAAGAGATCCTCTCTAAGTAACTTAGGACAATCAGGGGGGACATAAACCACAATTATATCTATATAGTTAAGTTCACTGGTAAACATTTTAACACACAATACATCAATATTGGGCAACTTTGAATTTAAATATACTTCACAACTTTTAAATTTATTTTTCACTGCCAAAAGCACTCCACCACCTCGCATACTGTCATCTCTGGCTCTATTCCTGTATACAGCAAAACCATCCGGAAACAGCTCGCTATCGTTGACACCTCCAGAAAGCCAAGTTTCTGTTAAAGCGACCACTTCATACTCATCTTCTGTACTGCAAACCTCGTTATAAAAAGTGTGAGTTTTTGTGTTTAATCCTCTTACATTTTGATATACAATGCTTATTGTATGACTGTCCCAGACTCACAGGAGCCTGTGCCCGATGCTTGTACATTGCCCGAAACTACGCTTTTTACACCTGTGCTAAAAAAATGTCCTCTGTGCTATAATTTATATTTTGCCGTATTCTTTCCAATCGTCTTTGATATGCTGGACATGTTGGAGCTCTTGCTGTATGATTTAAATATGTGAACTTCAATTTATAGCAGTTGGGTTAATATAGGTATATGTTAATATGGGGATGCATTCGAAAATTAAATGACGTAGTGTTTTTAAGAGGTTCTTGAGCTTTGAAATTGTAGATTAATATTCTTAATTTCGGTTGCACGACATAGCTTGATATTGCTTGTCTAAGTGTATCTCAGAAATTTCACTTCAGAGCCCAGTGCCCAGTCCCTCTGTTGTATACGTCACCGACTGTAAGACTTAAGAGTTTGTAAGATGTAAAGTAATTGGTTTAATTTTTAGTCGTGTTTCGTTTAGTAGGTAGCTAGTCCCATTTTTCCGTTATCATAGACAACGTCTAAGAATGTGTGTCTATATTTTGGTCTCGTAACGACTTTCTTTGAAATTTAGGATGAATTCTAGTTTTCATAAAAGTTTTATTTATGTCGTTTTTCCTAATATTGCAAACAGCGGATTTAATCAATTTTGTGAAACAGTATGGAAACCGATAAACCAAACGACAAACAAGTAAATTTATATAATTTATTATATTTTCTATCTTTTGCGTCCTTTTGGAAGTTAAAAATGTCGGATTTCGGATGTGTGTGTGTCGGTGGAGGGCGTCAAGACCTTCTTTTGGACGACGGAAAGGATTATCAAATCGTGCTCAACCTACAAGTACTTGGGAGTAGAAACCTCAGATGGCGGAACATTGGACGATGCTATCAAGGATAGAAATACCCAAGGCAGGAAGGCTATTGCAATGCTAAACAGCATCCTATGAACCAAAAAATTACAAGACGAAACAAACATCTAATTTATAATACTATCATAAAAAGCATAGTCACGTATAGTTGCGAAGTATGGCAACTAAAGGAAAAGACCATGAGGGTGCTGGAGGCAACGGAGATGGACTTCTGGAGGAGAGCGGCAGGGAAGTCTAGACTTGAAGGAATTCCAAATGAAACAATCCGCGCAACAATGAAAGTAGGACACACAATAACGGACGAAATAACAACCAAACAAGTAAGATGGTACGGACACGTCCAGAGAATGGAGGAGCAGCGACTCCCTAAACAAATTCTTACCTGGACACCCGCTGGAAGAAGGAAAAGAGGAAGGCCGAGAAGGAGTTGGAGAGAAGGCATAGACAGGGAAATAAGAGAGAGGGGATTAGATGAAGATCTATGGAATGATAGGGATGAATGGCGATTGGGAAGCGGAAGACGTCGAAGGACGTTTTAAAACCGAAGAAGAAGAAGGAAGTTAAAAATACGCATCTTTAAGGTATATTGATGCCATACAACGATCAAATTCAAGTAAGCCCGTGGCTATTCTAAAATCTCCCGTTTGAAAATGTGACGTGTGCACAAATTTATTTAAGGGTTTGCGATATAAAATAGATCTTTTTTTACCTTTCGTCTTATGCCTGAGAAAAATTGTAGAAATAAATTCATTGTCTGATGGGAGTCAGGGTTTAATAGCCCCTGAACTTAATATTTTATAATTGAATTTCTAGAAATTGCTTAATTTTTAGAAGAAGTTTATCTAGGAATTTGAGTATGATGGGGCGGTTCTGTTCTGCAAATGAAATGGTGTAATCAATAATTCAAAATTAAGAATTTTCTTCCTGCGTATTTGACCATTCGGAACTAAATTGTTTTAAACGGCCTTGATGCTAATAATTGGTTGCTTACATTGATCTTCTGTTCTGATGGTCGGCATTCGAGATTTGACCCTTTGATTATTGCTGAGCTCATCGTTTCTCTATCGATCGCTCTTGAACTGTTTGTACCGCTTTAAAGACTATACTTTTTTCTAAGTATTTTGGGACTACCGCCGCGCTGTGTTTTTAATAGATTTGCATATAAAAAGCATATAAAATTTACCCTGACTGTTATACTATAATTCAGCTGGGTCAGGATTTGTCCCAGATCGTTAAATATCCTAGGAGATATTCTCTTTGAGTCCTTTTAAATGCGTGCTTTGTCGGCTAAGCATTTGCAAGCATTTTAAAAGAGCTTCCAATCCGAGTACCAATCTTTTGGACAGCTGTTTTTGTTGCGTTTGGAAGTTTGTATCCCATTTCAGGTTGAGATAGACAAAGTGCATTAATAATTATATCAGGGTTAATTTCAGGATGAAGGGGGTCAAGGTTTCTCAGTTAGATAAGAATACATATTTATTTAATAGGGTGTTTTTGTATTCTTTATTTATGACATTAATTTTATTATTAACTGTCAAACGATCGCCCAATTGCCTTGCTTCCGATAATCTCCAAAGTCATGGAACGTGTAGTCAATCAGCAACTACTCAAGTACCTCGAGAACAACATAATAATCAGCGATAATCAATACGGCTTTCGCAAAGAGAGATCGACAGGAGATATATTGGCCTATGTCACTCATATATGGAGTAGGGCAATTGAGAACTACGGAGAGTCTCGAGCGATTGCGTTGGATATTTCAAAGGCATTCTACAGAGTTTGGCATGACGGTCTGCCCAACAAACTGCCGTCCTTCGGACTGCCAGCCTCTCTCTGCAGCTGGCTTGCCAGTTTCCTTAAGAACCGATCTGTGCACGTTGCAGTTGATGGACACATCTCAGACACATTCAACATCAACGCGGGCGTGCCTCAGGGCGCAATACTTTCACCAACTCTGTTCCTCGTCTATATTAATGACCTGCTGATCGAAACGAATAATCCTGTTTACACTTTTGCAGATGACAGTACCCTTGTCTCTCACTTTAGATCAGAAAAACCCTTACCAGCTAGTGAGACTCATCAGCGCAGACAGGAGCAAATTACAGCAATTAATTAAATTCAAACTTAATCAAGTTCTAACTTGGGCCGACCGAAATTTGGTCCAGTTCAATGCAGCAAAGACCCAAGCAGCAACGTTTACCAAGAGGGCCAATACAGCGGGCCCTGGCATTATGGCAGGATCGACCATTCCTTCATCCTCGTCAATCGGACTGCTGGGTGTCTCGGTCAACAGCGATATGTCCCAGAATCTTGGTGCGCTATTTCACGACAAAAAAATTCTATACACCGCAGCAGTTGCTCGTGCTCTATAAAGCGCAAATAAGACTGTGCTTATAATATTGCTCACATATCTGGTGTGCCGCACCAAAGCACATCCTAAAGCTGCTGGAGTCCATTTAGAAAAGAGCTGTGCATCTCGTCGGCGACCCGGAGTTGACCAGGAATCTGGAACACCGCAGACATGTGGCCGAGATGTCTGTTTTACAGATACTTTCAAGGCAGATGTTCCCAGGATTTGGCCCGCCTCATCTCGCCCCTGGCAACTCCTGTCAGACAGTCACGACAGACGGCAAGAGCGCACCAGTTCGTCGGACAACTGGAAACACCTAGATCATCGCTTTACAAGAACTCCTTTGTCTGGCGCACTGCATCACGGTGGAACTCACTCCCAGGACATCTGTTTCCCCTTAATTACAACCTACAACTATTCAAGAACCGTATCAATCAACATCTTCGCACACATACACCGCTCATCGAGCGGCATAGAATCTCCCTTTAGTGTGTGTGCCACTGCCATAAAAAAAATGACTTTATCTTTGAAGATAAAACTGAGTGAATATGAAACTTTCTATTACCACATTACTCTGGATATTACGTTATTTGGTAGCTAGTCATCATTATACAGGGTAGATATCCATATATTAACCAATTTTGATGTTAAATAACTCTTAAATGCAAAAAGCTATCGAGTTGTGGTTTTCAGTGAATAATTTTATTTTGCTCAAAGTTTTATTTGAAGTACCTATATCCATTTTATTTTCACAACCAGAAGTATAGAAAACAAAATAACCGAATACTAGCTATAGGACAACTTTGTTATTTTAAATGGAACACCCTGTATGTTTTCCCAAAATCTTAAGGCTGGTTCCTTCCCTTTTTCAAAAATGTAATGCAAGCTATAGTTATTTTTTAAAATAGTGGTTTTATTGTGCTCCAGAAAACTGCATATCGATAAACATTTCCCGGTTAATGTTAATTTTTGAGAAATCAGCTATGGAAACGAATTCACATTATTCCATAAATGTCAGTGTCGATCGCTTTTGACACATTCTTTCGAAGTAGATGTGTAAAAGGTTCTCTTTGAACGAAAAGGGGAAGTGTGTGATAATGTTTGTAGAATCCCAGTCAACAATAATAACTCAAAGAAGGTTTAGGACTTAATAAAACTCCACCCACAAAAAAACGCAATTAACAATTACATGGTATTTAACCTGTGAAACGAACATTACACGATGGAAATTCACTAAACAAGACAATAAATACAAGTTATGGAGGTAACCAAAGAACATCCAAGCCTAGCAACAAGGAAAATCACAAGTTCTACAGAAATTCCTCGTTGCATAGTGCAAAAAATCATTAAAAAAAGTTCTCAAACTATAGCCCTATAAGATACAGATTTTACAAGAAATTAAAGAAACGGATTTTCAAAAAAGAGTACAATTATGCCACACCTGCATATATTTTTTGAAAAGACTATTAATGTCTGCCGAGGCCACTTTCCGTACAAATGGAAAAGTTAATAAATATACTTGCAAAGTTTGGGCGGAAGAAAATCCCAGACAGTGTCGTGAAGACATCCGAAATCTACCAAAGGTTACAGTTTGGTGTGGTGTGTCCAAGGAAAAAAATTATGAGCCATTCTTTTTTGGACATCCAATTGCAAATTTCCGTGCATATGTCAATATGCTGAACATATGTTTTTATCCTCAATTCAGGAAGAAAATAT
>JAEQML010072621.1:0-15403 GCA_016904865.1 Pissodes strobi
CTCACTTTGCAGGTAACACTGATGATGGCTCCGGCCGAAAGCGCTCTCTTACGCTAGTTTAGATGTCCTTTTGGATTAAATTTTATGCATGTAATACAAAAAGTGTTTCATTTAGTACATTTCGTACATGCACAAGTCTTCACTCTTCATTTATTCACTCTTCATTTAAGTATATCTTAAACAATTATGATAAGAGACAGAAATATATATGATACACGACAATAGGGAACCTAAGCTAACTATAGGTAGGTTCGAGAAGCAAAAATGGTAGGTTCAGTAAACAAAAACGATAAATAACGGCAGTAGATACAATATGGAAAGTAAACGACCTACAGTCGTTTACTTTACGTTTAATTTTATTATTGAAAATGGTAAATAACGATAATAGTTACGATATATGTAAGCAGATGACCTACAGTCGTTTAACGGTAAATTCATTAATCAAAGTGATCAATAACGATAATAGTTACGATATATTTAGAAGCAGACTACCTACACGGTAAATTCATTAAACCAAACTGCAAATAACGATAATAGAGAATGGTAATAAAAGGATTTTGCCAAAAAAAACGTCTAAAAACTTATTCCTTAAAACATTAAAGTGGCTTCCGGAAGTGTTTTCGTAAGAGAAAAACTGGGGACATTAAGACCAATTTGACACCTTATCTGCCTAAAGAGCTCTTGGAGTCAACATAATCTTGTTGCGCCTTAGGGAAAACAAAGCTTTGGTGATTACATAATCAGTTGCGTGGAAATCGAAATTTATCACCAAAATGTATGCAATTGTAAGAAAAATCATACATACATCATTCTATCTATGTTCATAGCTAGTTTAATAAAAATATTTTTTTTTCTTTTCAAACTAACACATTTTTGCAACATTCAAAATAAAAAGAATTAGCTTTAACAAAAAAAAGTTTATCAAATATATTTAACAATTTTTCGTTTTGTTTTCGTGTAAATATTTAAACGGCAAATTTTATTATAAT
This sequence comes from Pissodes strobi, assembly GCA_016904865.1. Taxonomy (NCBI): domain Eukaryota; kingdom Metazoa; phylum Arthropoda; class Insecta; order Coleoptera; family Curculionidae; genus Pissodes; species Pissodes strobi. The sequence continues at coordinate 990 of JAEQML010072621.1, forward strand.
TTAATATTGTGTGGCAGTGTTTCAAGTCAAGCCCGTTCGTCATCTTTCGTAGATTAAATGGTAATGGATTATTTGTGATTTCTCAAGATTGTGGTTGAATTATTAACAAAATATATTATTTGCACTATTGAAAGGATTGTTTCATATTTAAAGTTATTCTTATATTGTTATTAATTAAATCTTCCAGAGAATACAAAGAAGCCTTAAAACAACAACGTGCGCACGATGTGCCTTCAATATACCGTACAAAAGACGCCGACGACCAAAGCTACAAAACCGAACCAAATACGCCTACGCACCAACCAGCAATTCAAAGCATGGCAACATCGAAATCGGATCCCACTCCTTTAAATTCTGCGTTCAGCAGTCCCAAACACATTTTTGATGATACGACGAATGTCAAAAAGCCCGTGCAAAAAGTGCCGCCTTCGAGGAATACGAATTTTTCACCCAGTCATATGTATACAAACGGAAATACATTAGCATTAGAGAATAAGTCGCGGTTGATACATGATTATGTGAAGCCGAAGTCGCCTGTGAAGGTGTCTGCGGGGATCATGTCGCATGATAATGTGCCAATCAATAATACGTCGCCTGTGATTTTAAATGGTAAGTTTTATAGTTGCACCTGTTGTTCATTATTTATTAAGCACCTTGAAATAATTTTTCATTTATAGCAAATTTACCACTACAAAAGCAGGCACACTTGCAAATAGATGCAAACTTCTTGCCTCTGAAAAATTCCATTAAGATCGATCTTCATATTTCATATTTGAATTGTTGATGGTGAAAGTTTTTTTGAGTACAGTGAAAATTTTACGCTTCTAACACACATTAATAAGCTTAAGCATTTGTTAGATAATGTGTTAATGGCCGCAAGGTTAAAGCCTGTTAACACTATGCTTGACATTCAACGCACTTCTTCAGGAGAAGCGAATGAAACATCGAATCAGGGTGTTGTTTAGATCTTGCTGCTTTTTTGGCGGAATGTTTAACGAGATTTAACTTTTGTTTGTAGTTATTATTGTCTTATGTCCTACTAACCTAGTTAGGAATCGTTTTGTCTTCCTCTTTACGCATTCATAAATGGAAAACATAATTTTTGGATATCGCTTTCTAATCTGTCGAGCTGGTCGCCATGCAGATTGAACTCATTTTAATAGGCAAAGTTAAGCAAGCTTCCTCACTTCAGCTAAAAAACGGTTATCATTAATAGTTATAGGAAATCTTAAATTTATGTACAGGGTGTCCCCTTTATTATGGGATGACACCTTATCTCAGAATCTATGTGGTGTACCATACAAAAGTTGTTTGAATTTACTTAAATTTTTAAAATATTATATTTTTATATATACAGGGTGTTCGTATTTTCGTGGACAAGTATAAACTTCCTTATTTTAAATAGAATAAATATCCTGTATATTAAGGCATTTTTGATTTCCTCAGAAAATTCTAGATATTCAAATTCAAATTGAAATGTATTTATTGTCTAACAGGAAATAAATATCCCAAAATAAGACAATTAGAGCATAAAGCAATACTAAATAAATTATTACAGCAGCAGCTGAAAGGTAATGATGTAGGCAGTCAAACTTATAGCACAAAGTAATAAAAATTTGATTCCAAAGAACAACATAACGTTTAAGAAGACATCTGCCATATCAAAACCCAACACCTACCAAAACCCACATAATAATAACTAAAAAATTCCAAAAAGATAACAAAACAAATAACATATAAACAACGATAGTGGACTGTAGCAAAATCAACCACAATATTGAAATCCACCAAGAGCATTTAATTCAAGGTGCATTCTAGATCTTAGATCCAGAAACAGATATGATATAAGCTTAGTATACAATAAGAGCAGAATACTACATATACATGAGATCTATACACTCAAAATCACAGGTTTAATGAGCTTTTTAAACATAGCCACAGAACCCTTAAAAAGATCAAGGGTTTGTGTATTGCTCAGAGAGTTAAATGTGAACAGGCTCGATAAATGGGTGCATTTTTGGCTAAATTAGTTGCCCTGTGCTCCAAATAAAAGGTGACCTGCTGTCTAGTATTTCTAGGAGGGACAAAGAAGTTTAGTAGACTGACCAAATCAGGTGCGTCAACTAAATTATTACACAATTTAAGGAAGAACAATTGACCACTTAATATTGAGCTTTGTTTAAGGAATAGAAAATTAAATCGCATAAGAAGTGGTTTTTGGTCAACACCCCTAGGGGGATAAAAACCATCCTGTTTGAAGCACAAATACTTCAAAAATCTACGTTGGACGTATTCGAGCCTATTCACATGAGCATTATAACAAGGAAACCATACCAGAGCTGCGTAAAGAAGCTTGGATTTAATTAAACTATTGTAGAGGGTAATAATAGTATCTATGTTCATAAATTCTTTGGTTGATCTGATGAGAAAGCCTAGTGTTTTCAAACATGAATTCACTACCACGTCAATGTGAGCATTAAATGTAAGTTTTTTATCAGTAATCACCCCCAGGTCCTTGATGGAATCCACACGTTCCAGATCCATATTTTCAAGAGAATAATTATTATTGATTTCCCTATTTACATTTGAGATGGTCATAGTTTTACATTTACTTATATTCAGGGTCAGATTGTGTTTAAGACACCAGTGCACCAGGGAGTCGAGGTCTTTCTGGAGAGCAATGCAGTCAGTAACACCATTAATGACCTTGAATATCCTCAAGTCGTCCGCAAAAAGCAGGCTTCCCGAAGATACGAGCTCAGTGACATCGTTCACAAATACTGCAAAAAGCAAAGGTGCAAGATTACTATCTTGAGGTGCCCCACTGGTCGCAACGTACTCGCAAGACCTGAAACCATTGTATTCAACGAACTGAACTCTATTACACAAGTATGAAATAAAGAAGTTAACAAGGCTTTGATGAAACCCCAGAGAGAGCATTTTTGAGGCAATAAGGCCATGGTCCAACTTGTCAAAAGCCTTCGTAAAGTCGGTATACACTACATCCAACTGCTTTCTCTCATTGATGGCTTGGTATGCTATTTCCAAAAAGCAAGTAAGGTTAGTTACCGTAGATCTCTTAGAAAAAAAAGCCATGTTGTTTGATTGAGATTAAATTTTTCAATTGATGAAATAAGTTATTATGGACGCAGCTCTCAAAGGCCTTTGAAAAGTTGGACAGTAGAGAGATAGGCCGGTAGTTTTCAACCTTATTAATGCTGCCACCCTTAAGAATAGGATTGATTTTTGCCATTTTCCACTGATCCGGAAAGGTGCTGGATGAAATTGACAAGTTATAAATATAGCGAAGAGGTGGAACAAGACATTGAGAACAGTCGCGTAAGATAAATGAAGGAATTCTGTCAGGGCCAGCAGTATTTTATATACTTATAATAGCCTATAACTATCAATTTCTCCTATTGAAAGCCTTTATTATTTAATTGGAGTTGGTTCCCTTGTAGAATGGGATCTACTTTAGTAGTCTGTGTTGGCATTTTTATAATAAACAAATACAGGGTGATCAAAAACTAACATTAAATATTTAAATTTAAAAAATCATTAAGTAATTTTTTTCAGATGGAAACCCCTTCTTTTTATAATTTTATCTTATTAAGCATAAAAGATAAGGGCCACTTTGTATAAGGTTGTCTATTCGAAAAACTTGCAGTTTTTTAAATATTGGCAATTTAACATTTTTCTAATGTAAAAATTCTATACGGTTTTTAAGTTTTGTTATTAGTTGGCCATGACGGCAAGGCGTGGCGAAAAAAACAATCGAGCACTACAGAAATTACACTATTTCTTGTTGTCTAACAATTCACCTACTTATTACCCCAGCCGGGACGATTAAGTTATTTAGTTTTCATCGGGTGCAGCTGTTCTAGCAGATACAACAAGCTTTCTTTTGCATTGTGTATGGTAACCTATAGTGTTAAAACGCTAAAATTTATCAAAAACGCTCAACATGAGTATAATTAAGATTAACTATTATTGTTGAAGTCGCCTGTGCATACGAGATTATCCCATTCAGGCAACGAATTACAAAGGTTATATAAATATCTAAAATATGATGGGATCTATATAGAACACCTAATTCATTTCTTATTTTATTAAGTGTGAAGTTAAGTCGAACAATTGTATCGATTGACATTGAATTTTAATGTAGATATGTTCTATATTGTTGTAAAGGATTCATGTTTTACCTTACAAATCTTTGGGTTTTCTCTCCAATTAGAGCCGCTTGCTCTGGCTCCAGGGTGTAAACAGCACAAGTGCTAGTTTAGTGACCCTAACGAAGCTGAAAAACCTAAAAAGAAAACTTGATAGTAGATATTTAGCAATGGGGTGTGTCGGTGAATTTATACAGCTGACTATTGGAGCAGAGGAATATTTAGTTTATGTATTTTTGGTACTACATAAAAATGAGGTGTTTTAGTATTGTGTGGTGTCAGTTTGAATCTTTCTATATCATTAAACTGATTTTTGTGTGTTTTAAAGATATTGTATATCTGTCTCTCAATACGTTCTGTTGGATCATTATTTAGTATTGACTAATTATTGTCATTTAAAAGAGACAGACATTATCTTTTCATCGTAAGTAATGCAATTCATTATTACGGTTGAATTTCCTTTATCGGCTGGGAGAATTTTAATAGTGTTATCTCTTTTTATTGATTGTAATGCTCTTTGTTCTGTGTATGTTAAGTTCTGTTTAATTTTAAATGGTTTTTCTAGTGTGATTTTAGTTTTAATTCTAAATTCGTCTTTATGTTCTTCTGGTAAGTTTTGTGTTGTTTCTTCAATTGCTGAGAGGATATCAAACTAAGGAACGATTTTAGGTGTAACTGAGTAGTTTAAAGCTTTAGAAAGAACAAGTTTATCAACATCGGATAATGCTCTGTCAGACAAATTGATTACAGTTTTTTCAATAAATTCGTTATTTTTGGCATTAGAAATTTCTTTGTTTAATTTTTCTTGAATGAGATTATTAAATTTATTTATATGAATACGTTTTTGTTTATCAAAATTTAATAAATTTTCAATTTTATATTAAATCTATGAAATCTATGAAACTGTAATCTTTCTCGTAATAGAGCATTACTTGCTCTTTCTAAGATTTTTATCGTTTTATGGTTGTAGTAAGGTGCTTTAAGTCTTAAACCTTTAGGAATCAAGTTGTTGTTTTTGCATTTGTGTAAAAATGTTAAACTGTTTTCAAAATGCAATAACTTTTTATGTTTATTTTCTAAATCTCTAAAAATAGAACAAATATTAGGCCCATACCTTTGATGTAGATATGTTCTATATTGTTGTGGAGAATTCATGTTTTACCTTACAAATGTTTGGGTTTTCTCTCTAATTAGAGCCAATTTAGCTCACTAACCCACACCTGTTCTTCTTCTTGCTATCGATCACAACTAGACGTATCGGAAAAATTGGTTGAAAATGTGGCTTAAAATTAAGTCTTCAAACTTAATCTTTTTCAACATACCTATAGAAGTTATCGGAATTATGGCGCTTTAAATTTGAATGAAAGAAGTTTAATTACTTTAACGTAGACATTTTATTTTTAATGTATATGCTTCTGTAAAAACTGCTGGTATAATTAAAAGAAAGCACTAACCATTTTCATTTTTAGTTTTTTGCTTTTCTTGAAAACGGTGTCCGACTAGACACCGAATCGACGAAATTAGGTACACATTTCATTAGGGTCACTAAACTTGCACTTGTGCAGTTTACATCCTTGAGCCGGGGCCGAAGTGGCTCTATAACAATTCAAACAAAATTCAATCATTTGTGGAGCCAAAGGCAATCAATTCCAGGGTATAAAAGAAAGCACCTTGGAATGTGCAGAATTTAAAACAACTAATGTATCTCAAAAACAAAGCACACTCGAAATATAAAACTGACTAAACTCAGAATTTAGGTTAGTAGTATACTGAGTTTAATTTTAAATATATAATATAACCTCTTCACCACTACCTCTAATAGGCCTGCATCAATTAATTGGAAATGTTTTAATTTAATTTAATATTTCTTTCTTTATTTCAAATTACATTCATAGATACATACATACATATAAATACAAAAAACAAAAATGTCTGAGTCATTAGAGCGCTAGTTAGCCATGTTTAAGAAACACCTACAATATCCAATTGATTATTAATCGCAAAGCTTTTATACACATTAAATTGTGGTACTAACGAGCTTGTATTAATATGTGCTGCAATTATTTTATCCTGATTCAAAAAGGTTTTAGTTGGGTTCTATCGTACTGGTATCGAGTATAATTTTTATACTTGTAACATTATCTCTTAACAGCTTTTTTGCAAAAATCTATCCTAATACAGTTTTTTCGTCCCCTGACGCAGAGTTTTGATCATATACTTCTGACCAGAAATGTAGATTTCTCCTTATTCGACGGTTAACACTTTTTCAAACGCTAAACGTGAAAATAGGAATTTTGCCAAAAAATACTTTCTAATAAAGCTTTAGATGTTGCTAAAATCCACATAATTTCTTACAGTATTCAATTTTAATATTCTACTTTACCTTGTTTCAAATATTAATTCTCGCCAGAACGGCGGTAATTCCGATCTAGGACCCTGTAATAGTTGAGTTTTGTAGTCGCAAATTCGTTTGACTACTCTTTAATTTATTTGGTGGCAATACCTAAAAAAAAAATTGAAAGATCCATGCCCGAATTTTTATTGGTATTTAATTTTTAGGGAAGCGGGCGTAGCAAAATGACAAATTGTAAGGTTATGTTAGTGATATAAATGATATAGTGGACTGTATTATTGAAATCGCATAGGTTATACAAAATAAAAAGTTTAATATTGGTGGTAGGTATAAACAATTAATTCTTATATCATTTATGACCACAAAGGTAGGGGTGGTAATTAACTTTATAATGAACCACTTTATTTAGTGGACTGTATTAGAAATATGGTGGTGTGGGTTTTATTCATAGGGTGTGAATTGAAACATGTATTTTAGATATTACGTACTTTAATAATGCAAGATTTAATTTGCATTAAATATGATTAATATAATATACAATAATTTCTAACTACTTTCAAGCATTCCACCTTTCACACATAAAACTAAATAGGTACTGTACATACCGTTAACTATTATTAAATATCTTACAAAACTTCTCGATTATTTAAATCTAAAGTGAACTAGATAACTCCTTTCTTTACTGAATTTAATTAACGGTCTTTTAATAATTCAACTAACTGCCTTTCCGTTCACACAAAATACCTTGTTACTCTTCTTCTGCAATTCTCTCAACTTTACTTCACCAGGGATATAGATAAAACCACGAACAGTTGATTCGAATCTCGAGGACAGTAATAGATTTGTCTAATATAAATTTCCATCCGCCATTTTACCTTCTTCTATCTTCAACAGGAGAGACGCTACGATTTGTATTGTCTAGAAAATGCGTTTAAAAAAGGGTAAAAGAGTCCTAATTCAGTGTTGAAAATAGGCAGCACAGAGCACACTATCTGTGCAAACAAAATGAAGAAATGGCCCAAACTTGGCGTCAACTGAGCTACAACTTTTTGGCTGCTTTTCGAGTGAACGATTGTATTGCACTAAATTTTATTTCTCTAGAAGTGGATAGAAAAGCTGAAACGGAGTGGGCGAACCCATTATTGTATTTGAGGGAGTAAAAAATGCTCTTTCTTTATTAGACATATTGTTGTTTACACAACACTGACGGAGACAAAGGTATATTAAATTGAGAACGATTAATAACGATTTCCTTGACGGAGTGACAGCTTCCTTTCCAACGATTGTTGCATATAACGGAATCTATTATACCAACAATTCGGAGTAAGGAGTAACTGAGATACAATGCTTTAAATGAACAAATTTGCTGTTTACCTGGGGTGAAGTAAATATATTCGGAGTGTAATTATGGCTCATTCGTCCTACGGACATACAGGGTGTTATCACCAAACTATACGGATGTGTTGCGGTGTTTCCTAACAATTCGCTATTTTACAAAATTTTAATTACTTTCCTAAATCTGCGGTGTTCCGAAGTTTCTTTCTAGTTTAAGTAGATGCATGGCAGCATCATCATATGACGCGTGGTTTTGAACAACCACTTGAAGACAAAAATCATTCCAAAAGTTTTAAGTAAAATTCTCAACTGAGGTAACGCAAGTCTTGCTAATTAGTTGATATTGGTAACTACACAAACTAATAGTAATGAAATCCAATATCAGTGATTATTTCCTTCATCGTAAAATGGACCAATCAGACAGCCCGATTTTCTGAATAAATTTTGTTTAGATAAGTGATTATTGCACTAGACCTGTTTAACAGCGATTAAACTGCGTCCTCCATATTGGATTTCGTTTTGTCGATTGTAGCTGATTCTTGCAATTATCATTAACGTTTTTTGAATGGTTCGAATGATCTAATATTGATTTTTATTGCTAAAAACTCCGATTTTCTTTAAAATTTGTATTTCATTATTTTGGTATGAGGTGACAGAAAATGTCAAATTTTGAAATATTTACATGTCGACTTTGATAAGCTGGCCTAGTCAACGCATCATTGGGGTATGAAACCAAGGTGACTAATTCAGGAAATAATCTAGCCGTGTACCACTCAAACTATGAATTCAATCGATTAAACTACGTTCAATATTTCTCGCATGATTTTTCTTTTTGGCAAATAGTTTCATGCAAAATAATTTATAAATAAATTTTTAAATTATTTTGCATTCAACATTTTCCAGAAAAATCATGGTCAAAATATTGAACGTAGTTTAATCGATTAAATTCATAGTTCTCGTGATATAATATATGATAATTTAACTAGATTATAGTTTTCTAAAACCCCTCTAATGTCATATATTTTTGAAAAATCATGTTTTTATATATGTGCGGCTTTTCCCGTTGTTCATAGTTTGTGTAGTATTTTAAAATTAGTCAGCTTATTTTGTCAATCAAAAAAGTCACTGAAAACCATACCATCTAAAGCATCTTTGTCAAATGACATATTTGGTTGGAATCATTGTAAATTTCTGTACTTCTCAATGTTTTTGCATTTTAGCAGATTCACTTATTTATTTCTTGCCTAATTCTAATTGCAAACTATTTTAGGTAAGAACAATATAAGTCCTAGGATGCCAATTGGAAGCTATGCAAACGGAAGTAATGTTACTCCAAAAGCAACTAACGGCATGAAAACGCCCAGAAATATTAGTTGGACTAAAGATACTAAAGCTTCCGAAAAACTGAGTTTTACAATGAGGAGAGAAATAGACAAGGCTAGAGAGGAAACAGATTTAATTAATCAGTTACGAAATGTAAGTAAATTATATGCTTTTCCTTAATTTGTACTTAGAGCGTTGAATCCTACTCAATACTTGTATATTAACATTAGAAAAAACCGAAATTTATAAATATTTATAAAATCTTTAAGCAATTTTCCTCCAACTCGAAAAAGAATTCTTTCTTGTCACTTTCCGTGACCGAGTTGGCTTTCTTTGTTCCCAATATACTGTTACATGTAATCTATGGGATACTGACCGTTAATTGCAATTTAAGGCAAAGTATTCCATCCCATCTGATGCTGCTCCTTTTGTAGATTTGTTGACATAAGTACAGTTTCTTTATTCTCACAATGATATTCAGATGTAGTAGATATTTAGAGTTTTCCATATAGTGAACTTTTCGATAAACGCACATTTTTCGGGTATTAATTAATCCATGCACATTCCATGTGGTACGTTTAATATTTTTTTCTTCATGTAATCGCTAACAAGGCTCTTAAGAAGTATAGACCAGCGGTTTTCCACTTAACTTCTATTCCGCAGTGTCACAGCCGCGTCCTTATGACGATTCAGTCATAATATTATGTATCCTCAGTGCGATGTACTTTTTTTAATGCCGTAGTTAGAAGCATCATATTATTAATAATATCTTAATTTCAGATTATAGAAATCAGGTTGAAGATGGCATTACCAGAAGACTTAGCTTCTGCTTTGACAGACGGTGTTGTCCTTTGTCATCTAGCCAATCACATAAAGCCTAGATCCGTGGCGAGCATTCATGTTCCCTCTCCAGCAGTTGTAAGTAGATGTTGAATAGTAGAATAGATATATATCAGTAATTAGAGTTTTAATCATATTTTTGTGCTTTATTAACGTTCGGATTGTGTTTATTTATTGCATGATTGTTTATCAATATATTCTGTATAATACAAATTTGTTTATATACTGTTATTTATAGTGACGCTTTAAGTGTTGTTTGGGTACCTTCCCTGCCTGGGATAGACGTTCCGTCATGCACATCAACTTGTTTGCACACATTTAATTGAACGGCAAGACTGAATCCTCACCCCGGGATATACTATTCAGTCTTGTTGATCAATACGCGTTCAGTTTAAAAAGCAATATGGCTTAATATCTATTAATATGTGCGGCTGCTATTGCCATTGTAGTAAAAAAGCGAACAGTAAATAAGATAAAACGTTCCAAGTGGTCAAAAGAATGGTTACTCAAGCGACAACAATTATCACATGTCAATTTACAGAATGAGCTTCGATTAGAACCTGAAGATTGGTTTAATTACTTAGGAATGAACAAAGAAACTTATATGGAATTGCTTTAGATAGTGACGCCTCTACATCTACTATTAAATCATTTATAGTATCCATCCTATTCTGTCGCGGTGTCTCATGGTCGGTCAGAAACAGCAATAAATAAAAATATCATAAATTTTCTGTACCCATACCCAAATGCGCACTTCTAGTTTTCTTCAACTCTTTCCGGAAACAAGTACGCAATGAATTGATTCTTTTTATTACTGCGTCTTTATTGGCTGCGAGATCTACCTCTTTTAATTTTTCAATAAGTATCTCATATTCTGCTTTTTTCTTGTGTTTGTCTGATTATTCTTTGGATTTTTCCTTCCAAAGACATGGATTTTCTCTATATAAATTAATGAAATCCGTGAGGACATACTTTCTCAACTATATAATTTTATTCTTATTTTTTTTTTAAATACGTGTGCACCCTGCATAATACACTCAAATTTCACATAATATACACTCATATCTGTTTCGTTCGTGCTTTTATCGCTATTTTTCATCGTTAATATGTGCAAAAAATGGCTGAAAATTCAATGAGACCTTCTTCAAGTATAGACGAATAGTGGTGAGTGGATAATTTTCACTTTTCTACTTAATTAAGTCAATAATTGCCATTTTAACTAATACTGCATGGTCACCTATTTATTGTGTATGTACGAGAAAGACGAAAATCTAAGGCATGTCTCAGTGTGGTTCATGTCAAGCAGCAGCATCCAGATCCCGCAGTAGGCCTTATGTGACATGCACCGGCAGTTGTATGAAACGATATCATTTCGACTGCGTGCGTATACCGAGTGAGGTAGCAACTTTAATATCTACTGCGCAAGGTCTATTTTGGTATTGTTCAACATGTAGGAATATTCCTTTTGGCGACATCAGGTCGACCATTAGTGAATCGATAAATCGAAATCTCCGACTGGAAGTTATTACAAGTTCTGTAAAGCAGTCCATAGATGAACTAATTTCCGCAGTTAAGGATTCTATTATAGAATCCTTAGAACATAAACTTGAGGAGAAAATTACCCCAATGTAGCCAAGACAAGTTTCTGATCAACCGAGCTATGCTGATATTGCAAACAAGCAGTGCAGAATTGTTATTAGGTCTAAAAATAACAAACAAAATACTGCTGAAACGAAAACTGATTTTATTACGCATATCAATCCTGGTGATGAAAAGATTCGTATTTCCAAGGTAAAAAACATAGCTGATGGCGGCATTCTTTTGACGGCTGACACTAACAATGCTAGTAGAGTGAAGAATCTTGCTACGCAAAAGCTTGCTGAGGGATACGAGGTTTGAGAAATTAAGCTTGCTCAACCTAAGGTTACCATAGTCGGTCTATCGCAAGAATTACCAAGTGAAGAGCTCCAGCACTTAATTAAGTCTCAGAATAATGTTATTTTTACTGATATATCTGAATTAAGCGTACTTAAGATCTGGCCTACTAAAAATAACTCCAATATATTTCAGGCTTCTCTTCGGCTAGATATATCAACTTATAAACGACTTCAAGAACATAAAAATAAAATTAAAATAGGTTTAGATAGTTGCAATGTCTATGACGCAACCTCAGTTAGTCATTGCTTTAAGTATAATGGTTTTGGCCACCCTGTCAAATATTGCAAAAGTAATTTAACTTGTCCACTGTGCGCTGAATCCCATCAAGTTAAAGATTGTCAAGTAAGGGCTAAAAATTATAAATGTGTTAACTGCTGCGCTCTTAAAAATAAATTTAATTTAAATATAGATATCATTCACGCTGCTTGGAACAAAACTTCTTGTCACGCATATATTCAAGCTGACAAAAAGTATAAGGCTGATATTTTTGGGTCCACTCTATAGCAATTAAGAACTAACGATCCCCTCCATGATGACACGGTTACATCTCGCTATTCAACATTCAACCAATTTGCCTGTGCCCTCGTCGCAGATGCAGCATATCCGTCTACAACACGTTCACTCTGACCTTCACATCAATTATCAGGATATTAAAGGCCTGCGTACAAAAGCCAAATCGTTTTTCAATGCAGTCTTAACCACCAATTTTGATGTTATTGCTATCACTGAGACTCGGCTAAACGACGGCATATCTAATTCAGAACTTTTCTCGCAGGAATAATCTGCTTTTAGGTGCGATAGGAAATATGCTGAAAGGTGTGACAGTCGTAGAGGCGGTGTAATGCTTGCTCTTAAACAAAAATTCGCTGTAACTAACTTAAAATTGAGTCTTCCACAGATCATATGTAGTATTGTTATTGTGGGCATAAAGATTGTGACGTCTACTGTAAACCTATACATTATTCTTGTTTATGTACCACCAAGTCAAAATCTTGAGACTTATGAACTCTTATTCGAATATTTGTCATCTTTAACATATCTTTATCACGTAAAGACAATATTGCTGGGAGATTTTAATTTACCGGAGTATAGTAATACAGCCATTCTAAATAGAAAAGTAACAGCAATAAATAACTTTTTAGATTTTTTTGACTTTACACAGATTAACTCTATCGTTAATTTTCAAGAACGGTTACTAGACTTGGTCATTTCTTCGCACCTAGATCTTTGTACCGTACAAAGATGTCATGATTTTTTACTAAACGAGAATGTGTTTCATCCCTCACTTCTTATTAAATTCAGTTTAACTGTGGAAAAACGACTTTACAACCATTTTAAAGTAGAAGATATCTTTTATAATTTCAAAAGAGCTGACCTCAGATTACTATATGCTAGTTTTTTGGAGATAAATTGGAATTTTTTAATCTCACTTAATAATGTGAACACTGCTGTTGAACTTTTTTATCAAAGGATTTATTTTCATCTGGACAAATTTGTTCCGAAAACTGCAAAAAGAAAACGGACATATCCTCCATGGTACTCGCCTCTGCTAATAAAGCTTATTAAACATAAACATAATGCATGGAAAAAATACAAGCATTTTGGCAATCGTGTATATTTAAATACATTTCGTAACCTTCGTTCTCAAATAAAAAGAGAAATTGATCTTTCTTACAAATCATATTGCTCTAATTTGAAGAGAAGTCTATCCACACAACCAAATAACTTTTGAAGGCTAATTCAACATTTTCAAAAAAGCAATGCCATGCCATGTAACATGTATGATCAACATGATTTCTTGTTATCGAATCCCCAAAATATAGCTGAGTCCTTTGCAACATTTTTTTATAGTTCATACACAAATGTCACAAATCAATTAAAAATATCTAAACATAATTACATTAATACAGATACAATTAGTATAAACTGTTTTACTGAGAATGAAGTGCTGCGAGCTTAAAATCTATTAAACCCAAAGCTATTGTTAGTCCTGACAAAATACCTGCGTTTCTTATGTCGGATTGTGCCCCTGCTTTTTGTAAACCGCTTACAATTTTATTTAATCTTGCACTAAATACTGAAGAGTTTCCTTATCTTTGGAAAAAAACCAAAATTATACCTGTTCATAAAAGAAAAGAAAGAAATCTTATAGATAATTATAGGCCAGTTACACTTATTAACAACTTTTCTAAGGTGTTCGAGCGAGTTCTTCATTCAGGATTATATTTTCGTATGAGGAATCTTATCATTGATTTGTATAGGAGTGGATAAGCCTGTCGCACTACTCAAAAGTGGCAACCTATGGGCGAAAAAACAGGTTTCTGCGCATGACAAAATCGACGCAAAATGGAAAAACGTAAACAAAGGTGATACCGTTTTGTCATGCGCACTAAAACACTTGCCGTCTCAGCAGGCGTCGGTCAGGATCGAACTTGGCTTTTGTCTTTGACGTGTTT